>VZTO01008014.1:32578-57369 GCA_013400615.1 Syrrhaptes paradoxus | reverse complement strand
TCTCAGCTTAACCCAGGACATGGTGGCAGTGGTGGAAGTTCCAGCAGTGACAATGCTGCAATGGCCCTCTTGTCCAGGGGGAAGTCATACCTCCCCACTTCTGGAGCCAGCCAATTCTCATCCTTCCGTGCTGCCATGCTCAGTGGCTCACCGAGGTGTTGAAGTATATGTGCTGGTCCCACAAAGGGAGTACCCTAATTCTGCAGTGTCTAGGGTATAAGTAACCACAAAATGGGCAAAACCAGAGAAAAATCAAGCTAGTGGTGTGGCTGACTTAGGCAGGAAATTTTCTGCTGCTGTTCCTTCTGTGCTTCAGCAGCCAAGCACAAAGTGACATGCCTAGACCAGAGGAAAATCCAGACCTAAAGAGGGATCACAGACACTCCTCAGCCTTTGCAGAGGTCACACCTAGATAAACAAAGACAAGTTGAAACCATTAACTTCACATTTTTTGGGTCCTCTGAGTATGTGACTCAAACTTTCCCCAATACAGTGTATGAGCATACTTTCTCAAAGCTATAATTGATATTCAGACAGAACTTTCTTCGTATTAATGGAAATCACAGTTAATCTTCAGGGAAAAAAATCAGCATTTTTATGTGAAATTAGGTGTATATTGCTTAATCAAGGCTTTTCCAAATTAGTTTTCTAACAATAAATATTCATGTTGGTTCTCTTTCGAAAAGCTCTGTGTTTCAATACAGCTAATAATTTTTACACAGTTACAGTTAATTATCAAAGAAAAACTAATGAGGCTGGTCATGACATAGTGCAAGAAGTATTTCTGTTTAAGATATTATACTTCTTTTTTGTTGAAATGCTCACAATTTTTTTAGATTTTTCTTCCATACTATAGGTATCCCAGGAACAAATTATGTTTTATCTGCTACCCTGGAATGCCATTGAACAGAATTCCATTTTCCACTGAAAAAAGCCTCTGAGTATCTCAACGCTTCACAGAAAGATGAGTCAAATCCTTCCTTCACAAATACCACATCAGCTTTCTGCACAGATGCCAGACCCAACAGAAAGTATGCTATGCAGTCCAGACTGTAGGGCCAGGAACATAAGTAGAAGAGGAGTAAGACCAAGAGAGGTGAGACCTGGAGAGACATGAGCAAGCTGGAAGTAAGTCTTAACACCAAAGGTGGCTTTGACTAGGCTGAAGTTTGCAGAGTGCAAAGTATAGAACCAGTTATTTCAAATTATGGAGTGATGAATGCCCACAGTGCCTGACAACTAGATGCGAGATCCCTCCTAATTCAGCTGGAACATTGCCCACCTGTGCTGGGGAGCTGCATTAATGCTGCACCCAAACCATTGCACAGTGACCAAACAAAAGGGGTATGATAATATTGTAGGATCTGGTCCCCTTTTCACCTCACTCTGGCAAATCATAGAATTATAGAATAGTTTGAGTTGGAAGGGACCATGGAGGTCACCTAGTCCAAGTCCCCTGCAGTAAGCACTAGATCAGGTTGCCCAGAGCCCCACCCAACCTGGCCTTGAATGTTTCCAGGGACGGGGCATCTACCATCTCCCTGGGCAACCTGTTCCAGTGTTCCACCCTAAGCGTAAAATATTTCTTCCTTAAATCTAAACCTCTTTTTTAGTTTAAAACCATTGCTCCTTGTCCTATTGCTAACCAGTGATTACTCAGGCAACTAAGGCAGAGTGAAACTTCTTAGGTAAGACAGATAAGATCCAGTTGCTGGTGTAGTGCTCTGAGAAAAGTTACTTGTGTTAATAACTCCCATGCAAACAAAAAAAAAAAAAAAAAAGAGAGAAGCTAATTATTCTCTGCAAGTCTGAGTTCCTGGATAAAAAACTGGATCCTGCCTGTGTTAGCTAAACTTCTTGAGATTAGTGAGCAGGAATTGGATGAATGAGAGGGAAATTTTAGTTTATTCGGTCATGGTCTCAGAGGAAGTCAGTGCAGTGAAGAGATAAATGAAAATGTTCTTTAATTGTTTAAAAATAATAATAAAAAATTAATCTGAATTTAAACAGAATTATGCAAAAACCAGAGTATTTAGTTTTTAAGTAAATCCATCTGGTCATACCTAGAACTCATATTGAAGGATTTACATTATAATGCTGATGATTTCTTTATTCTTTTTGGCCTCTCTTGCCCATATCAAAAAATGAAAGGGCTCTCTTTATCCACCATGCAAGTACAGTTGAAGCGTTGCCAGTACAGGCTTTTCTGCTTTGTCCTGCTAATCTGTGTACCCCTAAAGGTGGGATGATCTTTTATCCTCTCTGTCCTAGAGCACTCTGGACCATGATACTAAGTGGGGGGAAGACTGTGTGTCCTATTTCTGAGGAATGAGACAAAAAGCCACAGTATTTTGCATTGGCCACCAGATAATCACACAATGGTAAAAGCACCTAGAGCCTGACTTGGTGTCCATAGAAGACAAAAGGAATTTTTCAGTGAGCTTCAGTTGGGTCCTTTGTGCTATTGGGCTAGATTTTATCAACTGAAAACCACAAAAGAGATATCCATGCTGTAATAGATTTGTCTTCCTTCTGAAGCAACCACCTAAAATTAACTGTTCCATAAATATTAGAGTGTCAAAATGGTAACTGAATCCTCATGTTAGAGGATTTTGCTATGTATTTGCTATGTTCGAAGCCAAGCTAAAATATACAGTATGCAAAATATTGGTCCATATTTGCAAACATGGCGAGTGCCTCCTGAGACTGGCCTTTGGGGTACTCTGTCTAGAGTGCTAAAAGATGCTGAAAATTTGAGGTAACCACACTCATTAGCACCATTTGAAAATACAGCACTTGTTAGAAAACACTCCCACATAGCCATATGAACTGAAGGTGCCTAGTCCTGTGGAAAAGTTAGGTCTTGTTTTCATTATTCTTAGATTCAAGTCTATTTAAAATACTGAAAGACTTCTTGCCAGCTTGTTAGATAAAGGATTGCAAACAAAACCTTAGGAATACCTACAATTAAATCCATCTTTTTAAAAGCAAATATGTACATTTGAATCAGTACTTTGTTCTGTCTAAGCTTGGAAATGCTTAGGAATGAGGAAAAGNTAATATTTGAGCCCAGTTGAGAGACAGAAGTCTTGGCATTCTCACATCTGATTTTCATGGGATTTCCTGTCTAACAGTGTAGAATCAGAAGGCTTGAACAAGCATCCTAACATCTGAGATTTGCTAATTGCTGGCTATAATGAGCACCTGATGCTCTAAGATAACAGGCTTCCTTTTCACCCTTCCCTTATATAATTATCTTGTGTTTCTCCGTGCTAAATGTGGGACAAAGAGTGACTACTGGTGCCAGAAGAAATAAAAGCAAGAGAATCTCCCAATAACTTGAGAGCCAATATATGTCACTGCTCTAGCTACCTCTGCTCTCCACATCATTTAAGGAATTCTGTGTGAACCCACCTGGGGATGTCAGAGACAGACAGCAATCAACTCAGTCCTTGAAGAATTCTTGTAAATCTGACAGAGAATGAGTTTATTTACCCCTTTGCTTCTGCAGACCTTCACAAAGCCATTTGGGAATTACGCTAGGATGGATATGTGAGTATAGCCACTGTGAACTGTATTTACTGGAAGAAATTTCCTACATTTCTTTTTGCACACAATCACTAGATGAAAAATCCTTGGGAACACAAGATATCAAAGATTTTACCCATAGTCATCTCAAAATATAATAAAACCAACACTTTATGATAAGAAGGAACTTACATTTAGGCAATGAATTTGCTTAGCGCTGCTGACTGAGTTTCTAACTCGGGGGATCTGAAAGCAGTCACTCTATGAGGAAGCAAAGCCCACACTGGATAAAGATTCCATGGTCTTCCCCAGGCTGCTCTCTACTCCCCCTTACCTTGTGAGATCAGCTGTGCTTTAGAGAGAGGATCCCTCCTGCCTTCCCTAAGTCTGCATTCATATTTAATAACACAGGTCTTAATTTAAGAATTATCAGCACTGGAATGGATCTCGTTGCTGTTTGTGAATGTTGGTAAGATTGTGTATTTTCACTTGTTAACCTTCTCACATGTGGCTGCATTCAGCGGTGCTGAGCATCATTAGATGTAACCCATCAAGTAAGTAACTCGTTATATTAGGCAATGACCAGCTGCAGATTCTCAGACTTCAAGCAACAGACTTAGATTTATACAGGGGGATGCAGGCAGAGCAAGTCCTGGTGCCTCCACACCAACCTGGCAGAAGCATTCCAGCTCCAGTCTGGAGGCCGCAGATGTGCTATGTCTGTGCTGAGGTGGCCTGCCTGGCATTTACAAATATACTACGGTGTTGACTCTACTATCCTTTCCTTGTTTAGTGCTGTATTTGCACCAGGACTGATCTCACTGTAAGTCACTGCTCAGTCTAAGAATGGGTGGGATCATTTACTTGCACATGTTTAGCTCCAGGAGCAAGGTTTATTTGTGCCTTTGCTTACAGATATTAATTTTTTGTTTGTTTTTGTGACTAGGTTTTGTGCTGCTTAGCACACTGATATTTACTGCCCCTTATTGAATTGGTGGCAGGACACTTTTTCTGTTTTTAACAATTTTTGAACTGTATTTCCACTAACATTTTCATTTACAACACTGGGATGAAAAGCATTTAAAAACATGGTATGGATATTACTGTGTGGTTTTGGTTGCTACATATTTAAGCCTTAGTTAAGACTGCTGAAACAGTTTCCAATTGCTCCTTGGGGTTTGGCCATTGACTTCTGTGTGTCAAGTTTTCAACTCGTGCAAAGTGAAATTCATTACAAATTTATCAATATTGTCACAAGTTTAAAATTCCAATTGAATTTCAATGGCTTTTAGCAAAAGCAGTGTGTTCAAGCAGCAGCAATGTTAGTGAATTTCTGGGAGAGAAGAAATGCTAAGCTCATACTTCCAGTGCAATAACTACTACAGATCTTAAAAACTCCGTGTTGGTAAAAAAATGCTCCCAACAACAACAACAAAAAATCTTACTTCTTCCATTCCTAAAAATTCAGGCAAATCAAATGCTAAATATTTTTTTTCCTCTTAGGTCAGTGCTTCTTCCTTTCTCTGATTTTTCTCTTAACTATTGTCACTCTCTCAGTATCTCTCTACCTTTATTCAGGCTCTTGTCCTTGATCCTCTCTTGTTATCACTTATTTCTGAGTAATTTCAGCACAAGCACAAACTCAGCTCCTTTTCCTCTGCTACTAACTCCTGTTGCTTCTCTGCCTCTTAGATGGGTTTCTTCCCACCCTAAAATACCAGCTCCTCTCCCTCTCTGCTGTCTCTGAAGTGTCTCAGATCTGCATTGAAGACCACACAGCTCACACAGTCTCTACATTTTCCCGGTGCAACCTCTTCCTCCTCTGCCTCCCACCACCAATGCCTGACCTCCAGGGCAGCGTGTCCCTCCCTTCTGACCCTTGCAGCTGAGTCGCATCCCTGCCTTCACAACTCTTCATCTCTATGAGAACATGCCAGTTTCCTACAGCCAGTCCAAAGTATTCTGAGTGCTTTGGTAAGCCCCTGTAAGGCCACCCCAAAGGTAAGTCTCTGTTGCTTTGACTGTATTACTCTTCTACAAGCATCTCTTCCATGCCTCCCTGAGTCTTTTGCATCAAGCAGTTTGCTTGGCTTCCACACAGTACAGTCCCTTTTTGTTTTCCCCCATCTCACACTCAAGACATTAAGCTCCATTTCTACATAGGAGTTTGAAGCCCACTCTTTTGGCAATGCTCAAAAGCACTGCTGATTTTCTTGCCATTCCTTCACAATTCTGCCTCGTGACTTTCCTTTAAATGCCTCCTTTAAGCTCCTCTTTTACTGTGCTGCAAAAAAACTACTGGGGCCTGTGAAGTGCTCAAGCAAGAGTCTGACATGAATTTACTGTTATTCTGCAAAAAATTGTTACTTCATTTTCTCTCTGCTCCCTCATCTGTCTGCCTGTCTGCCTGTACCTCTTGTGTCTATCATTCAGAGCCCACATACAAGTTTTCTGTGTCAGAGGCTGTACTGTTCTTTTGTGGACACACATCTTCCAGCAGAAAAGCCTGATCCTGGGAAATGCTGAGCCAGCAGCAGAAGGTGTTGCTTGGCTAAAACTCTTTGCTGTTCTCTTCTCTTATTTCTGGAGAGTCTTATGATTGTTTCTTTCCTTTGCACTTTCTTCTAAATTTGATTTTATGTGTTCGCGTGGCTAAGAATGCCTTTGAACAGCAGTGATAGATCCCACTCTAGCTCTTGATGTTTAGCTGTCTGTAGTTAGGTTTATGGAATAGAGAAAGGTAGAGTGCTACACAGCAGAGATAATCCTAATGTCAACATCACTGAGTGCCTGTTAGTTGGCAGAATAAACCCTAACAAAGTAACCAATGCTGCCATGCAATATTTACATTTAAATCTAAATCAGGACATACATATGGAAAAAGTACATATGATGACATTGCATATTGCCTTTTTTAAAAAAAAATAGGTCCTCCAGGGTAGCAGCTGGATTGGTTTGAAGATAGTAGCTTCTTAATTCGGGCAGATGTAGCTCTCATCAGAAGTTAATTTGCAGGGATATTCATGTATGCAAATCATGTCACAATGCTGAAATGCAACCACGTAATGACTGGAAAATGTTATACCCATAAATCATACTACCACGATCATCAAAATTTCCACTCAGCCAGGACAAATTCAAGCATTTATGTCTTTCCAGCTTTTAGCCCATAAAAATTCTGTGTTTTTGGAGAGTGTGTTACACTGGTGATCTTAAAACTCCCAAGTCTGGTATAATGAGTCCTCAAGTGCGTTATAACTTACCAGTAATTACATTTCAACATTTCTGCTTTCAGCAGTTAGTGTTTTATTCATAAACATTTAAACACTGAATTAGGCATAAAATAAGAATGTTGGCAACAACCCGGCTTAACTTCATTAACTATTAGGTAAACGTAGTATTGCTTCTTCAAATAATCCTTGGTTTGAATGCTAAAGATGTAATGAACTTCATGGTTCATAGCATCTGACATTGCTTAATTAATGGGTGCATTTATAGTACATAGGCCTCGGTAATTGATTTATATGCATGATTTGCACATACAGCTGTTAGTTCCTGTAGGAAAGTCATAATTCAAATGTGTGCATATTTTCTAGATATAGGGAAAGGGAGAAAAAAAACCCCACCTCACAAACTTGTTGAGTTCCCAGAAAACATGATAGCAAATAAATAGCACAGGAAAAATCCTACCAGAAGAAACATTGGTGTTATAGTTTTGAGTTTCCACAACTCACACATTTCAAATGGAAAATATGACAAAATGCTTCTCAGCATTTTTTTTTTCCTCTTTACAGTAGATGTGGTTAAGTCTATATGTGTCCACACACCTCTGTTCATATTACAGCATACGCAGGGTGAATGGAGTCCACATTTTCCATGTCTGTTTGAGTTTCTTTCCCTCACTCACATGCACATAAACACACACACACACACACGGTATACATAATTTAGATTTAGGAGCAAGTACAATAAAGCTACAAAAAGGTTACACTTAATATTACACATGTTTATTCTTGGGGCAAATCTAACTGAAGGCAAACGTTGGAGACCAGGGAGTTCAGCACAGGTTTCCTAGCCTGTCCAACAGATTACTTGTGAAAGCCAAAGTGGCGTGTTGAGAAGCCGATGCTGAAGAATAACTGAGCTCTGAGTGGAAAGAGGTCTCCTGTGGCCGTTTAAAAAAGGTTGAGGAAGAGAAACAGCTGTTTCTGGATTATCCATTACCTTGGAGCTAAGACTGCATCCTTCCTAGTCCTTTTCTTGCTGTTGTATCGCAAGCAACAGTCCCACGTGCTGAAGCAAACATCCCCATTCCAGCACACGGAGTTCCCATTCCCCCATCTTTCTCTCTTACATTGATGTCTCCCCCACATCAGCAGCAAACTTTATTTCAAGGGTTCTTGCAGGAAGCACTTGCCATTTTAGGGTTTTGGGTTAGGTTATCAAAGCATTTCATTGTACATTAAGGAATGCAGAGCGCAGGCAGCTTGATGGCTTTCACAATCCTGGCTCCATTTCCTGGTGCTCTAAGGCAACACTTAGCTTTTCACTCTCCAGCCCCTTATATACTCTACATCTGCTCTTCTAATGCTTGCATTCATCAGTAGTCTGGCAATAATAAATTTTCTTCTTTCCTTTCCAAAGGCCCTCCCTTGTGCACACGTTTGTCATTTCTTCGCTATTGACTGCTGACTGGCCAAACCTCCATGAACAATAATTCCATTATAATGTAAGCCAGAGGCATGGTTGGCTTTATGGTTTGACTGGAGGCAGGTGAAAAGGTGGAAAGGAGATTATTTTAAACTCTTAATCATCACTCATCTTTTTTTTTCAATATTCATTGACAAGCTGAAGTGGAAACTATATTTTTTTTCTTGTGAACCTGGGCACTCTTCCAGACTCCTATTCTTTGGTATTAGCTCAATGCTTTCCTTCTGAGGGTGTTACTGAAATCTTCTGAATGCAGATCTTTCCCACAGTGCTAGTGACCACCTCCGCATAGTCCGGCAAGGCCTTGCACTGAAGCTGCCTTACATTAAAATGTCATTTTCATCACCAAGACCTAAGGGGCCCAAATCACAAGCCCTGTCCCCACACAGTACAGATGAGTTTGTGCTACATGGATGGAAAGTCTAGTGCTTCAACTACCACTTGAGAAATGCTGCTGAGAAATGCTGAGCGATTGCATTTGATTCAGAGTGTAGACAGGTTAGTTAAAAATAGAGATGGTGGCTTAAGGTAACGTCTGCCTTTCTCCCTGTTGTAGATACACCTGTGGTGAAACAGAGTCAGTTCATGAAGCTGTAGTGTGGCGAGAACCAGCTCAACTGTTAACATTTCCAACATGGCATTGATGGGCAAAATAGAGGTGTCACAAAACAACTGAATCACAGAATAATTTAGTTCCAGGGCTAAGGTATAATTGTGTCATGACAGAGTCAGTTCATGATTGAGCTCAGAGCCAACCTGTATGACTGTGTAAATATACTGATGTTCATTTTAACGGTATGTCCATTTTACAGTATCTACATGAAATTGCACACACTGTTCCAGCTTCCTTGGGAATGGGCAGTAGTCAGAATTTAGTTCATGGAGGGAATCGCTTTAGTCACTGTTATCTTTTACAGTGGAGGAAGAAGACAGGCAGAGAATTAAACTATGTTTAGAAGAGATTCTATTGACATTGACTGATTTATCCAATACCTAAAGAAGACTTAAAGGGGGGCTGCAGGAGGGACAGGGAGGCACTCCTTATCAGCGAGTGTAGCGGTAGGACAAGGGGTAACGGTTTTAAACTGAAAGAGGGCAGATTTAGATTAGACATTAGGAAGAATTTTTTTCCTGTGAGGGTGGTGAGACACTGGAACAGGTTGCCCAGAGAAGCTGTGGATGCCCCATCCCTGGAGGGGTTCAAGGCCAGGCTGGATGAGGCTTTGAGCAACCTGGGCTAGTGGGAGGTGTCCCTGCCCATGGCAAGGGGGTTGGAACTTGATGATCTCTAAGGTCCCTTCCAACCCAAACCATTCTGTGATTCTATGATGACTAAATCTGGAAGAAAAAAACAGAATAAATGTATTGCAGTCACTGAGGTCAGATGATTAAATGGCTTTTCCTCTCATCTGCTTCAGCCTGCTTTTACTGACCTGAGACACCATTTGCCAGTATCTTAATCATGGGTTTAGAGTTTCAGGGGTTTGGCCTCTGAAGGGGTTTGGCCTTCAAATCATCACATATTTTTCACAGCAACAGAATGAGGTTTTTGGAAGATATATGCAGAAATGGTGATTACCTAAGATAACAGATATTCAGTAATATAAATATTTGCTGTTAAACTTCCTCCTCTCCAGTACATAATCCAGTTCTGACTGAGTTGGGTTTCATCTGATCACTCGTTATTAAACAGCTTTCAAAGTTGTAAAAAAACCCCAAAGCTCTGCTAGAAATAATCTTTGTTTCCCTGGCAGACTGTAGCAATAATAACAATTATATATAAACATGCATATACACACATTTCCTTTTCACTTTTATATCTTCAGTCATCTGGAGTTCTTCAAGCATTTTATGCAGGTGAGTAAAAAATAATTATCTTTGTTTTGCAGACACAAAGGGAAGGTATGGTTAAAGTTGTCAGGAAAAGGAAGAATATTGTGAATTTTTGCCACTGAGATTAAAAAAAAAAATCACATTTATACAAAAGCAGCTCTGGGCTTCTTTGACCAAAGCAGGCTGTGTTCAGCATTTTTACACTTTCCTTTACTTTTCCCAGCATCCCAGTCTTCTTGAGACAAGGCTTGAACTCTCAGGGCACCCTGAGCAGTGTTCTTGATGTTAAATTGTACAATTGGTAGAACATATCTACCAAGCATGTGCTTTATTTGTTCAGATAGGACCATCTTTAGGTCTACCATTTCTCACAGTGTGATTCTGATCCCACTGCTCCCATCTGATGTGCTTTTCCATACTGCACCAGGTGCAGGCTGGCAGTGCCAGCAGGGGCCGGTCCCTCACTGCCCGTGCCCACACCCAGGCGGTGCAGGTAGGCAGCATTCCCATGCATGGGCAGGTAGAAGCGGAGCACTGGGCTGTGCAATGCCCAGGAACTCCTCTGTTTGGCTCCAGGCTGTCCCCTGCCATTTGCCCACAGGGCACACATCCTTCTCACCATGCTGCTGGGAGGAGACTGCTCTGCCACAGTCCTTCCCCTCCCAAACTGTGTCTTCACCCACGCAGAACTAGTGGTATCTGTAGGGATGGTGGTAGTTGAGGCAACAGGCAAGACTGAAGGCATTAGCTGGTTTATTAGTATGGCAAGATGCTGGTTAGTGTGCATCTGATAGCACGGGAAACACCTGATTTTTCAATCAGTATTAAGGTTTCTTACTTGAGCAGTGAATCTTGCTGTGTGCCATGTCCTCGTGGCTGGTTCTAGAACTTGTTCTTTCCCACACCGTAGTTCCCAAATCGGTGTCTGTTTGGATAGCGGGGAAATATGCTTAAAGCTGTTGTGGTCTCCTTTGGATTATGTAAAAGCATATGGGTGTGATCTTGTGACTGAAAATAGTTTCCTGTAAACAGGTTCCTAGGGAAGTATTCAGCTGCTCTTCAAAGGGATTACAGTGAATTCTAACTATGGAACACTTTAAAACTATTAAGAGACAGTAATTTTAGCAGTTCTACAGATGATTAAAAAGTCATTTTCTAAAATACTCTCACTGGAGGGTTTTTTATTTTCTTAAAGAAAACATTTAATTGCTCCAATCAACCATAACTGCTTTCTGTTTATGATATAATTTGTATGCCCTGATCACAAGGTATATGGCTATTTTTCATATTTGCTTATGAATGTGTTCCTCACAGTTCCTATCAGTCACCTTTAATTGACTGTAACACACCACCCATTAAAGAAGGAAGAACCAAACTGAGATGAAAAGGGGAGCACTCTGATTTTTCAGTACCATGACCTGACACACTTTGCAATGCCCTTCTGATAGGTCCAACTTCTATTATTTTTCTTTTCATACGACACCAGCAGCTGAAGTCCCACCTCACAGATCGGTGAGGTTGGCTTTGATTTTAGCTCCAAAATTTGTTTCGGCATCACTCACCTGTGTACTACAAAACCAGTCACCCTAACAAGAAGAAAGCCTTGCCAGCAAATGCTACCAACACTTGTGAGCGGTTAAAAGGGTAAATAGCTCAAGTGATCAAAGAGTGGGACTCCTCTTCCCAGCCTGGATGCTGAGGTTAGATAGCTCCTCTACCATGCGGCAAAGGCGTCTGTTCCTTGGTAAGTAAGTAAGTAAGAATAGTGTCCATGTATTTTAATGTGTTGTTAACATCCTGTCCAAGCTCTCAGTTTTTCCTGATAAAGAATCTTCAGGTCTTGGTTGAATAGTGACACAAGTAAATCAGGTAGCCAGCTAATGTACAAAATATTGGCAGTCTTGACTGCCTTTAAATCTGTCCTTTGTAACAAATCCAGTACAATTTATGATTTTTCAAAATCACAGTGTTGCATATGGCTAAATGCTATTGATATTGCCTTGTGACTTAAGCTGCTTTTGCAGCCTTTTTACTTTGCAGGACTTGGAAGCAGGCAAATTCAACAATTTCACCTGGCAATCAGATTTGGCAAGCGTTTTGACTATAGCGTTTGATAAGCAGTGTGCACACAAGGGCAGTTAGGCTGTCACCTCGCTGTAGCTTTCTCTTGGGATAAACAGCTCCATTTCATTATGAAAACAAATCACGGCAAGTGAGTGCCACTACAGAAGTTTGAAGTTTGTTCAATATTGAAGGTCTGCGTTATCTCATGTCTCATCTGTGCGAGCCACCATTCAGCAGTGTCTTACCATCCATCAACTCATGCTCATTTTTTTCTAGATTTGTTTCCTCATTAGGTAAACCTAGAAAACACCAGACACACTTTCCATGATATAACTCTGAATCAGCTCTTTTTTGAGGGAATTGTTTTGCCCTGAGGACAATTGCAGCAACACTGAGCTTCTGCCCACAGTGGAGCAACACTGTAAATGGGCCTTTGGCGTGGTACCTGGCACATTTGTTGCTGTGAGAAAATAGCTGACAGTGGTTTAATCACTAGGACCACCTTAAAAATACTTGTTTCAGGGATCTAAAAATCTAACTTTTTCTCAGCATTTTGAATTTTCAGACCTTGAATGAGAGCCCACCGAAACCCAAGCGTTCTCATGGATGTTTTGAAAGCTGGCACATTTTTATTTGTTTTATAATAGTTCCCAGGAGCACCTGCCAAGGACTGAGTACCCCAGTGTCATAAAAACATGAAATAGCAGAGTGCTTGTAAGCAGAAAGCAGCTGAGGTGCAGAGCAACAGAGCACCAGCAGTGACTTGTTGGGCTCTACCTGCTCACATTCATGGTGCTCAGAATGACTTGGTTAGGCCTTTGAACTAGGAAAAATAAAAAGCCCTGATGCTGCCCAGGCTTTTCCACAACATGCCTGGCCCTGCCAAGTTCAGAGTGTGGCTTCCCCTTCACTAGTAACCTTGGGCTGGAAGGGGTCATGGTGTTCATGCTGATGCCTCAACCTGCATCCACCTTCCCACTGTTCTTGAACCTTTCCCTGCGTGCAGCAGCCTGTCTAGTCTCCAGGGGGTTTGCTAAGGGAAGCAGTGCCCACACCTGCACAGCTCTGACCATAGCTGAGCTTCTGCTGACTCAAGCAACACCGTCCTTTTGAGTCACCACAAAAAATTGACCTCACCCAGGCTGAGTTGTACTGTTAACAGCTAGAGGACTCATTGCTAATGTGATATTTGGTCCTGTTTTCACCTTCTGGCTCAGCACACCACAGTCGTCTGGTCTGCAGGAAAGTGGGGATAATCATGACACCCTATTACGAGTCCTTTGTTCACTCTCTGTTTTTCTGTGCTCCAGGATCACCTCCTTCCCACGACACAGTAGCTTTCAGGGTGTTATAACAGAGAATACTACATCCAGCTGTTGACCAAGGCTGAGGCAACCATTACCTTGCTGTGTAGTCCCTCCTTGTTTTGTAATAATAAAACTTGATAATTTCTTGTGACAAATAAGTAATACATTTTTATAGCTACTTAGTAGCTCCATTGGCCTCCCTGAAGAGCAAATAATTAATTTCATGACCCTCTAACCCCTGCTTTTGGCTTGAACTGCTGAATCTATCCCAACTCTCAAACTTTCATCAAGTCATGCTCCCTTTGCCATAGTCCCTTCCATCTGACCTCACCAAACAATTGTGCCTTCCCCTTGCCCCTAGACATCTGCCTTTCCCCACATCAGTCAGTTTTGGCCTTACACTAGTGGTGGACATGTACCTGACTAATAGGACAAGATAAATCTATGGAAAAGAAAGAGCAGAATTTAACTGCTGGGTGATAGATAGCCAGATAGTTGCCTCTAAAACATGACGGAGTGAACTTCTGACTTTGCTGAAATTAGTGGCAAAACATAATGAAGGAAGGATTTCAGTTTACAGTGTCGAAAGAAGAATGCCATCCATTATACACATTTCTTAATCCTTCCCATGCACTTCTGTACCAAGCATATAATTTGCTACTAAAGCTTACAGGACGCTTCAAAGAACCAAACAAGCTGTAGAAAGAATAATTATTGATCTTTTATATTAATAGATTTTCCATTAAATAATACTGGAGTCATTTATTCATGATTTCACAGTGTCTTTCAAACACTGCATTTGAATAATGTTAACTTATGTCCAAAAAAATCCAAAGAAAAACTAAAAAACTCTTACTTCCATTCCTATTAGAGAAGTTTGCATGTTGGCTAGGTGAATCTATTAAAAGGATATAATTCTTGTGTCAGTTCTATGTCTGAAATTCCAACTCCATTTGAACAAGCACAAGCTTTGTCATTTCTTTCAGTGTATAGGTGTCTGGAGTGAGATGTGTAGAAATACACGGGTCTCATTGTGACCCACAGATAGGGATTTGGGACATATGGCAGTTTTAGTATTACCTAAAGTCCATATCAGCCTAGAGTCTGGTCCAGCTCACGTAGGTCTATCATACTTTCTGTCTTCTATGAGGTCTTTAAGAGAAAGGAATTAGCAAACATCCAAATTTAGCTAATCTCTGTACGAAATCAGCTGCAAGAAGAGCCATGGTCCTTCATCCTCTGTTTTTTTGTGTCAGACCTCTTTTGTTTCACTTTCATGACCAAACCCAAGTCCAGCTAAATAGCTCAGAGTTCCAGCTTTCATGATGAATGATTCACGCAGCTCAAACACTAACCTCAGGCACAAATGGCAGAAAGTTAAATTTGTTCATGAAGAGTGACACATCTTTGACCTGCACATTCAGAGCCTCTACCCACATATTATAGGACACCATGTTACCAGCCTGATCAAACTGTGCCCATCCAGTACCCACTTATCCCAGTCAGTCTGGCCAAAAGACAAAGACAATAAATAAAGCAAGCCTAAATCCCCAGTATTTGAATCATCTGTTGATGACCAAAACTGATGGAGAAAGCCTGAGGCAAAACCACTAGAATATGTAGCTCTATGCCACCCATGACCAAGGCCCTGCAAAGTTATCCTGAGATTGTAACTCTTCTGCATCTGCTTTTTTTGTCTCTGAAACTTCCTTTGCAGATACTCCTTGAGGCTTTTAGCTGAGTAACCTTTCCTGAAAGCTCAGCATGAGAGTAATTTACAACAACATCTCTGTATCCTTTCAAGGTACGAAGGGCTACCTGGTCCGTGTGAAGCAAGTCCTGAAAGAGCATTGCAGAGGGGTGAGGAGAAAGGAGGAATGCCAGGGCTGAACAGCAGAAGGGATGCCCCAGACCTGTGTGCTGTGCTGAGACCCACCTGGCAGATGGCCTTTGGTAGGTACAACATAGAGCCTCTGCTGACAGTTGTCACCTGCCTTCTAGTGGCACAGTAAGTAAGCAAGGACATATAGACAGATACAGGCAACTGTTGTCTTCCTTTTTTGCTCTTTCACACACATGTATATAGATGCTTTTGCAATCACTGACAAACGGTGGCTAAGTGGGAGGGTGGGAAAAAACCCTCCAGAAGAGTGGTCAGTATATGTGGATAATTCATATAATCACTTACAGAAAGTGGTGGCACCAAAGCCTGTCATAAATGCACCAACTACTTTGCTATGCAGGGTTTTACAGTTGCTGAAACGTTTAGAGTGCCTGTTGCAGCTAGGACACCCAGACTTTTGCTTTATCAGGACAACCAAGTAAATGTTTCATCAACATTTATAGCTATCTGTTTTCTACACTGATGAACCCAAACAGCTCTTAAACTAACCTGCTAAAATCTGTCTGGCAGAGATGTGCTAATCCAAGCTTGCATTTAAAAAAAAAGCATTTGATCTCAAAATGTTACATGTTATTTATGTATGTTGAATCATTTCTGTCCCAGGGATAGAGACAGAAGTTTGTTTATTTATTTGAAAATCCACATTTTGCAGAGTTGTGTCAAGCTACAAACTTTTAAATTGTTTGATCTTAGCACTCAGCACCACATCCAACAAAAGGCTGTACATAGCCAGAGACCGCTCTGAGTTTGCAGTTGTTGTCTTCGGTCATCTTTACAGTTGTTCATGCGAATACAGACCTGGGAGCAGGGGTTACACCAGCTGGATCCTCTCCCTTTTCCAGAAAGGCTGAGAGTTGATACAGCTTCTGATATTAAACTGTCGCAGATAATGCCATCATTGAGAAAACTCAGAAGGCAGTTTTGTCCTGGCAGTGTTCCCCTTGCCTTGCCCTAAAACACCACTGGGGTCCTCTCTTGATGGAGAAAATGTATTGGAGTAGAAAGCTTTTGGCCATCTGGGGATGCCTAGTCACACTAAGTCTTGCTTGTACTGTACTGAAAACATCAGGTTCCACTAAGAAACAATCAGTGTTATAGCAAGGGGAAAAAAAGAAGCGAGTAATGAAGCAGCAATAAAATTGAAGGCAAATTCAGTTTAAAAGTTTAAATGCTTCCACACATCTCAGCTTCACTGTGGGAACTTGACAGTCAAATATTAAACAGTACACCATCTCACTAAATTTTATGTCATTATGGTAACAATGCTATTAAACTTGATATGGTTTTATTTTTAATTTCAGTGAAACATATTTCCTGATTTTTTCATAAAAATGACCTTTGGGAACTATAGCAATCTAGACATTTCTTTATTTATCTTGCTGCATCAGCTAATACTTACAATCAGAATCTATATTGGAAAGCATATGAGAGCCCTTACAGGGTACTGTAATGTTACAAGCTAGACTTTTTTATTAGAACATTATAAACGAATAAACTGAAAACTCTCTTTTACGAAATTACTTGATGTGTTACTGTGAACAAGATAGTTGCAGTGGATCTGCAATCTGCTTTTGCAAAGATTCCTCTATACTCTTTTCCTTCTTTTCTGGAATTTCTTACCTATTTTTTCTGTCTTGTAAACTTTCTTTTTATAATACATCCCTTTCACAAAGTAGAAAAAGGCAAATACGTGTATATATTATCTACACAAGCTATTCTATGTCTTAAAAAAAAATAACATTTTAGACGGCTTTCCATTATCTGAAGAGAACATCGCTAAAGATTTCCACTGTTGGTTGAATTTTCTAGATGGTTGTAGTTGCTAAGAACTCTCCAATAGAAAAGAAGTTTTACAAGAATCAGGAAAACTTGCAGTCTGGGCTTAACCCAGTCTTCCCACTGACTTTCTGGGCAGGACTGTGGAATTCACTGAAGGCAAGAGTTTTTAAAAATAGAGTTTTCCTAAACTGGAAATTTGAAGTTAATGAAGAGAATAAGCCTAAAGGACACTGAAAGCCTTGTTTGTGCATCAACAAGCTTTGTGAATGCTCTGAATATCTTAAAATCAGGCAGTTGTCTAAACTGGACCCACAAACTGCCAAGTCTCCAAAAATCACAGGCAGCTTCTGAGAATACGGACTTTTAAATGTAGGTCCTTAAATAATTTTAAAATAATGTCTGAAAAGAAACTCACTCCAGTATTCAGAAAGTTGGGAATATGGAAAATTATCAGAAATAATTTGACTCATTTTTGAGCATTCATAACAGAAATTACTCCATCCATACCGCTTTCAAAGCAGATGTAAGTCAGGAGTAAAAAGGGGACTACAGTCCATAAGAATCATTGCAGTATGTATTGGAAATAGGAATAAGTAAATAATACCATAAATACATTAAAAATTTTTTTTCAGAATTGCTCTATTAATTTGGAATAAACATGCACTAGAGAGGTTGTTTTCTAACTTACCAAGTAACAAAATAACTAGGAACAGTACTGGCTAAAATTAATGTATAACTCTTCTATTTCTTTCTCTATTGCATTTTAGGATTTAGGGGAATTTAGTCTCAAGCTAAACGTAACTCACATTTCAGATAGGATGAAGGAAATAATTGGCTTGTTGCTAGAATTTTTCTCCACAGTTGTCTTGAATTGTCTGGGTGACCACAAACAGAATTTACTTTATTGGCGTTCTGACTAGAAAACTGGATTTCTTGAAAGAAGATAGAATAGGACAAATTTTTCCTTCAGTTATAACATTTCCTAGAAGACTGCTTCTGTCTTTACAGTTTCAGTGGTGTCAGTGTAATAAAAGAAAGAGTTAGATCTATACTATTTTCCACAGTATATTTTGACATCATTATATAATTTTTGTCTTGGATCTTCATGAGCACAAAAAGCTAATTCATTTCACTGACCACAGCATCATGCTTTGAGTAAATCTTAACAGCAAGTTGTTAGCTTATTGCTGACCTAAGACCATTGTGACAATCAGGTAAAGTGAGGAATTTGGAGATCTGAGTTACATAAGCAGTTGTAAATACTCCTGTGCAGAAATGCGTATGAAGATGTAAACTAAAGCCAGTCCTAAACCCAACGTAGTTTTCAGATAACACTACACACAAATCACTGTATGTCAGATGCATCCCAGACTAAGTCCGTGGATTGAACAGATTTACACCTGCTTACTTTGGAATTAAGTTTAGCCCAGGACATCAATTAGAGTAGGCAGAGCCGGTGTTCAGCTCTGCTAATGACAAAATCAAATGCTGAGAATTTTTTTAACAGAACGGGACAACTGTTGCCCTCGGTTACATTCTCGGGCCTCAGATAACATGAGTATAATTGAAAGCAGTTTTGGTTCAATATTTCTTGTATTTTAGAAGCTATGGAGCAATCAGCTAATATGACCTTTAGTGGTCCACCAAAGAATCAAGTTCTGCTCTGTATGAGATCCAGACTAATCAATATCCTATTACGATCACAGCCTGTATTTTTACAACAGAGACATACTGGGAATAGCCTGGACAAAAAATTTCTCCCTGCAACGGCCGAGACTCAGTAGATTCACAAAGCATTAGCTTGTTAAATCTATGCTTTTCAGTAAAATGACATGGAAGTTTAAGCTGTATTGTACAATATGGTACAAACACGCCCAGTCTTAACTCACTCAAGCACTTCTTATTAAGCCAAGTCTCCAAACAACATCTGCAAAGACTTTCTCGGGATTTAGAATGCTACATCAGTCCATATAAATAAATAAATAATAATAATAAAAAAGAAGCTCAGATTAATTTGTCGGGTGTAATGGAGGTGTAAGAATCAGAAGCATGGGATAAAGTCAGTATTGGTACAATGTCTAATTTTTTTCTTGGACTATAGAAGACAGAATTCACTGAAGGAAATCTCAACCCCACAGGGAGCCAATGGCTTTCCATGAGCCAGGATATCATCCATTTGTTTCAAGCAGTAGGGGTGACTGACAGCATCGTTGACTTGAAGAAATACAGGGTGAAATCCTGCCATTGAAGTCAATGGCATCTCTCCAGCTCACTTCAGAGTGCTCAGACTTTCACTTGTGAAATCAGTGCAAAACCACAAGTGTGCCTGAGCACAGATGTTGACAAGTTGAGGGGGAAAAAAGCACTGGCCCTGTTCCTATTTTTCAGAAAACCACCTCCAAGGAGGCAAAGCCAGTGTGTCCCCATGTATATATGCTCAGCTATATTTTAATTCAGGAATAAAGAGGAAAAAGCACAAACCCTATTCAAGGTACATTTTTCCTTCAGAATAGGCTTGTTTTCTTAAAACAAAATAGCCAACAGCCCTGTTATTAAAATCAATAATGAGCTAAACTCAGGTCATAGTTGTCCTTTGATTTTTAAGATGCCCATTTTTATGGTAAATGGTGCCTTTAACTAAATCACTGAAGAACAAATTTAGTGAGCTTGTAGGTCAGATTGACAAACTAGTTTCACTTGTTTGCACTTATCTCCCAGTGAGGCTTGCATGGCTGCATTCTACCATTTAAAAATATTCCACTAGCTATCATGGCAACAGTGGGATGAAGGATAAAAATGTTATACCCCCCACCTGGGTGGGTTGCTTTCCAGCCAGCTGGGTCTATGAAGCAGCCCTGGGAGGGGGTTCACGCCTGCAATGTCACATTCTTGTTAGCCATATGGTGCTGTGCAAGGGGGTAAAAAACCTACTCCCAGCCTAGGTGTGGCAGGAGGCTCCAGTGTGGGTGGGCAAGAGCAAAGGCGTTCCTTTTTGTGGGTAAGCAGCTCCTTTTTCTTTTGGCAAGGATGTGTCACATTGACCTTGTTTCATGTGCTCAGGGTGAGGAAAGAAGTGGAAGAGTTTGCTGCTCTGAGTGTGGAGATTTCAACTTTCTATGGAGGGTTAGGTTTTAGGAAGGGAATTTGGTGTAACTAGAGTAATTTAGGAGGATACAGCTCTTCAGTGAGTCCATCCCTCTTGGATTTGGGTTTCTCTGCAGTGGCTACAGCAGGTCATGAAGCAAAAATTGTAGATGTAAAGACTTTTTATTTAAACTTCATACTGTGCCATATTTCATATGCTTTTCCCTGGATACTTGTTTGGGTTAGGAGTAGCTATGACAGTGAGGAAAGAAAGAAAGTCAGTCCTATTTGAACTTGGCAATGTGCTAGGAAACAGTCTTTTTTTTCTTTCTTTCTTCCCCTCTCCCCACCCCCAGCAGGCTAGGAAATCTGTAGTGTTATTCCACACCTACCTAATCACTCTTTGCTATGCTAATGAAAAACTAAAGATATTTGACTTGCCTGTTTGGGGAAGCAGGAGTGCCTTTGTAATACTGAGGATTTTTCAATATTGGTTTAAGTCCTGTGGGAATTAAACCCTATGTGTCCCTAAGGCCGTGGCTTGAGACCTGGTAAGCCAAGAGCTAATACTGTATGCATCCTTAAAACTGAAATAATGGGAGGTCCATAACTGTTGTGGCATGGGCACGTTGGCTCTAAGTATCTGAATGAAGTTGACCTTTTACATACTAATGTTCCGTTGCTGCTAATAAAAAAAAAAGAAGCATTTTTTCAGAGATGGGAGTAGAAGAAATATTACTAATACTTTAGTAAGATCTATGTATTCTAGTTGCAATGAAATGAGAAAGGTCAAATTTTCTCTCTCATCTTTTTTTTTTTTGTATTCTCTAACTTCTCACTCATCTTTGTTGTACTAATGAAATTAAGATATCCTTCACGATATAACTGTGAGCTAGGGGGATCTAAATTACCTTCATCTGGCATCATTCCAGTATACTATAAATGAGGTAATTGTCCTTGACTATAAAATTTGCATTTTCAAGACTTAATTGCTATCATTACATCTTTTTGTAATTCTATTAATTTAACTGAATGGAGCATTTGGTTTTATGGTAAAAATTTGCATTAAAACATTGTACATCTAAATAGAATTTTAATATTTGCGTCGAAAGCTCAGTATAGTTGTCCCACAGGACCTAAATAATTTCACAAGAAGAGAATAGGAAGCAGTCACACTTTAGGTCAACAAACAGGTTTTCCTTTGGTGAATATTAATGGAATGTAACAGGCATCGTGTGCTGAAAATCACTCCTGCCTCAGCTCTGCAAAGGTCTTATTAATCTATGAATTCCATACCATAGTTGTTATACAGGAAATGCGTTTGCCCAGATACAGCACAGGTTGTTCTGTCTCCAGAGGATGTGTGGTGAAGTGCTCTGTCTTTTTAAGGAATCACGCCTTTCCCCTTTGAGTCCTTCTACCCTTGTTAGGCTATATGCTTTACTGCTGCTTGAGAGAGTGCTGAATATGCAAACAACACTTTCTCTGCAGTCTTACGTGTGCATGTAGTCATCTAGCCAAGCTCCACTGTGCTATGAAATGAATTAATTGGTCAGTGTGTGAGTATCTGTTAGGAAAGTTTCTGTCTTGTTCACTGGACCTCCTTCAGCCATTGCATAGTTAATACTGTGTAACCTTTTACACCTTCTCTTTTATGTTTTTTTCCTTTCTTCATTGTTTTCTGGAAGCATAAGGTGGTCATGCAAAGACTATGGACAAAAGGTTAAAGCACCATGAGGAATCTGAACTGGCTGAATACATTATAATTACACATTCACATTATAATTGTCACATTCACTCTTTTTATATATAGGGCCCAGTGGTAAGGTAAGGCTGCGTTGCTGAGTAGACACAACTTCAAACTAAGTCAGCCTTTCTGATTTACATGGTATTTGGTGCAACGGGACCTCATGTCAGGTCTTTGGAGGTATTTAAGCCACTAGATCCCTTGGGAAGTGGATCCTTTGTGGGTCTCGGGTCCCAGTCTTGTCTGGGCAGTGCAGGTAACACGGTCAGAAAAGTCTATGCTATTTTCCATGCTGTGTTAATAAATATCATTGAGTTGTATAACATTATTTACAGAAGTAATCAAGCTGGATTTTTTTATGTTGAATACATCTGTGTTTTTCTTTTGAAAACAATTTTTTTTTGCAACATGTGAGTAATATTTCACAAGAGAGAGAGTCTACTTGTGACAGAAATCTCATTAACTACTCTTAATATATGTTGTATTTACCGGACTTTATAATCATCTGTAATTAAGCTTCACAACTGGCTTGTGAAGCAGAAAAGATGAAGAATGTCTCCATTAGAGAGATTTATGGGTGGCGAACTTAAAGATAGATTTCTGAAAGTATATAGGTACCACTTCTCATTGGTTTCAGTGCATAAATACCTCTGAGGACTGAAGCTCTTGGAAAGCTGTGTAGGAAGACACTGGTACCAGGCTAGATCCAAAACACAGGGTGAAGCCTCTATATGAGATCACGACTTTTGGGCAAGTGCCAGTCATTTTGCCCTTTGCCCTTGTCTCTTGAATGTGAATCATGCTTCCTCACTTTGGGGACTGTGTGATGGTTCACAGCAGGCTGGAAATGCAATACAAAAGGGATTAATAGAAGAGCAGGTAACCCTCCTGTTTCTTCTAAAGCCACATGCGTGCAATATTTCTGTAGGGGTCTGGACCTTTACTGGAAAAACTTTAGTGTCACAGATGGGGGGGAAAAGGGCTGCTAAGAGCTATAGTGCAGTGATGAGTCTCTCAAGCATCAGCTCTACTACTGGAGTCTGCTGTGCTGTTCTAGGCATGTGCACAGGGTAAGAAGGCTCAGAGGGTATCTGCTCTACACAAAGACTCATTTTTTCCACTTCAAGGAGGACCCTGTGCATGTTGTTTCTTAACGGGTGAATTTCATTTGATGTGAACATTATGCCAAGGCTGAATTTCTAGGCAGTTTATATGACAGTGCATTAGAAGAAGAAAAAAAACAAACAAACAAAACCCCCAAATCCAAAACAAAATGCATATTATTTTGAAAAATCCAGGTCTAGCTGTTAGCGTCCATTACTTCAAACACCTACTGACTTTTCTAGCACATCTATCTCATTGAATCTTGGAAGTGATTTTATGTGCTTTAAGCATTTGATCACATAATCAGCTTCTGCAAAGCAATGCAAGGGATCCTCTGCATTGCCCTGGCAGATAGTCACATCAAACCTGACACAGAAACAAACATAAGGGAACAATTGTTGTTAAAACACATTGCATCACTTTGCATGCTAAAGCATTTGCTCTGGTAATCCACCATGCTGACATGTCCCTCTGCTCATGCCATCGGAGCACAGACTGCGTTTTAAAGTTGACGTGTGCATCATATTACAGCCGTGATTTTGTTATCTATCATCGGCATAATGGATATTCAGAAGAGATTCATGATCTTGAAAGGTGGCTTGAATCCACAGATCTCATCCATGTTCTGGTGACTCAGAGCATTTTGGAAACTCATTTTATAATGTCTCACGCTGGCTTGGGCAAAGGCAAAGTAAACAGTCGCCTAGGGCAGCAGACTTGGGAGAGGCAGCCCAGGTCTCGTTTCCTACTTGCTCTTTGCTGACAACAGGAATACAATCCTTTAACCTGCCTCTCCACTGTCGCTCATGCTCCTTTTTACTCCAGTTTAATTTTTGTGGAAATCTTTTTGCCTTCTCCTAGTCTCTTTTTCTCATTTACCCTCCCTTTAAAACTCCTGCTGGTTTCTCCTAGCTTTCTCCTCCAGGGAGATTCCACTGCTTCCTACCTGGGCTGTTCCAGGAGTGAGGGGATTCCCTGTCCCCTCCCAACCTCACATCTCTTTCTGCAAATAACTATTTACTCCTCTTTTTTTTTGCTGCCTTTGCTGAATAGCCTCAGCCAGCCTTGGGCTTACAGTAGCATGAGTTATGTGGGAAATAAACATTCCTGTGCAAAAGTATACCAGGTCATTTGCCTGTTGATAGCCGTTGCTTTAAAAGAGCTTTTTCATGTTGGGGGAAAAGAAAAAAGGAGACAGATATGGAAATCTTTGTTGTATTGCTTATGATTCATGAGATTAAATGAGACAAAAGGAAGATGGTGTCAGCATGTTACTAAATCCCTAGAAAGGTGTGGCTTGCTCTGTTGGTAATGTTATGCACACAATGTAAAATTAGACTGTAGAACTCATTGCCATGGATGTTGCGGAAGCCAAAAGGCATAAGCAGCTTCTAAAGAGAATTAGGTAAATTGTTCCATCAATGACTGTTAACACAGTTATCGAAATGCAGCATCAAGCTCAGGAAACCCCTAAACCAGTGGTTGCTGGAAGCTATTTGGCTATACCAGGGCAAGGATCAGTCCTCCACTGACTAAGAGTTACTGCTCTGATTGTTTTAAGGCTGAGCTTTTGGTCTCTCTCAGTAATACTTGTCTGTGTTTAAGGTGCACTACTGTGGACTTTGTCACCTGAAAGTTACATCATTTGAAAGTGAAGTTAAAGAATGCTTATTTCAAGTGGCAGTTTCTCCGGTCTATGTTGGAAACACTTTAGGATAAATTACATAGATTC
>VZTO01008014.1:9062-32483 GCA_013400615.1 Syrrhaptes paradoxus | reverse complement strand
CCCCCACTACAATGTCCCCTGTCCCAGCCCTCCCTTTGATCCTGACCCACAGGCTCTCTGTTGGCTCTTCATCTGACCCCAGGTGGAGCTCCATGCACTCCAGCTGGTCTTTGACATAGAGGGCAACACCCCCTCCTGTCTCCCCTGCCTGTCCTTCCTAAAGAGCCTGTATCCCTGCATTCCAACACTCCAGTCCTACGATCCGTCCATGATCTTGCTTTGTGTTCTTTTAATGCTCTTCAGGTAGATCTCAAGAGGTTCTGTAAGCATGACTGAGGATAAAATTGTGGCCTGGTGTCACTGGAGTTAATAACAGCTTGCTAGTGCCTTCTGGGTATGAGGAGGATTTGGGAGTACACGTGCCAGTGGGGTTCTAGCAGTACCTTTGCCTGGGGCCCAAGGAGGTTCAACAAGGGTTCAAGGTTCAAACAGGGAGAGCTGCAGGGAACTTTAGTGGTACAAGGAAGCATTGCCTAATTTTGACATCCAAAACCTGGCTATGCTTGCTGTTTCTTGGAAGGATGCATTATTTCTTCTGTTCAGCCTGAGACTTAATGGGTTTGGTATCTCAGATTCTTGTTAGCCTGTCCTCTGTCTAATCAAGTAAAAATTGGACTCGTTATCTCTTCTTCCTTTAAGAAATAAGTATCTGTAGATACACATCTCTAAAATAAACCTCCAAGTGTTTGGAGGTTTATCTTTCATTAATTGTATATGGCTTTGCACTGTTACTTTCTAACCTCTTAAAAATTTTACTTGTAGAACAGTGATAGGGTTTTAGCTGATAATTCCACGGGTAATGAATTGGACTTTGACAGACACTCAGCAAAGAGCCTCTGGATGTAAAAATGAAACTGCTGGTGTGAAAGAATTATCTGTGCTAACCACTGGAAGCAGGCTGCAAAAATCCAGGTTGCTGAACAATGCCTACATTGCGAAGTAAGAACATGGTTGAGTACAACAAACCCTGTGGTCCATATGCCTTCTCTCCCTGCTGCAGTCTGTTAACTCTGCTGTAGCTGAGATTTAGATCAATTACACTACATACTGCTGAGATCATGTTTTTTGCTGACAGACAGGCTTGTATCCTGCTCGCTCTCATCCGTCTCAGCCGCATTAGCAGCTTCAAAGGCATTAAGGAGTGAGCATGTCTGATCTTCTCAGTCCCAAGTGAGCTTTTGTTTTCACTCTGTGTGTGGACAACACAGATGGCAGGTGAGCCCATGTAGACACTATGAATAAAGCTGGATTGCTTTGAGTGCTGTGCAAGGGCTGGTGTATAGGCGATGCTGTAGTAGGCTACGCACGAAGGCATACTGACTGAGAAAGTAGAATTTTTGAGATGGTGTTTGTAGATGTAATCCTTTCAGTCCTTCATGCTGATCTGTAGAGTTAATTTCCTCATTAGTCAATTTAAGATTCACAGAGATGGTTAGGCTTCAACAGAATGAACGCATCCATTGTTTTATTTTTTTTAGCCACCTGTTTGGAAACTATTTCATAATGAAAATTTTTAAATGAAATTTTCTTAATATTCTGACCTCATACCATTCTGATTTAACAGCTAAGGCAGAAAATGCACACTGTTTTTACAGCATTTAATATTGTTAGTTTGTTTTTTTTTTTTTTTTTAAAAAAAAAAGGCACTTGGCTTCTGGAAAGGTCTGTAAGTTCATTTTAAGTTGTGGTGAAACACCAAACAATTACATATCTATCCATTTGTGGCTTAGCCCCAGTTCTGAAGTTTTCCTCCCATGTGTGGGTGGTTTTTTTTTCCATCTCTCACAGTGCTCTGTTTATTATTCTTACAGCTTAAAGTTTTCTTCTTTCATAGCCATTGGTTTGTCAGTTATGATCAAGTGTCAAAATGAAAGCAAACATAAGCATCAATTACCAAAAATTACATAGTCTGTTTACATATTCCTTAGCAGAGAGGATTTTTCTCTCAATGCATACTGAATGTGACTTGTAACTAGATACATGAGTTGTCTACATACTAATTTTCACATCTGAAATCTAACAGCTAGGTTAAATAATCCAGTATTTACCTGCTAGGCATGGAGTTCTTGCAATATATGAGCAATACTTTAAAATCTTTTAATACTGGAGGTTATTAAAATACATTCAGAGTATCATCTTTTCTGCAGGGAGAATTTTTTAGTCTCTTCTTCATAGGAAGGCTGTAATAGTATCTCAGGTTATGTCACCTTCCTACTTTAAGTCTTTTGCATTTTTTTCTCTCCACCCTCCCCCCTTTATTTTTTTTTCTGAACAAAATTATAGGTACCCCGCAAAATTAAGATTTAAAGAAAATAGAGGCAGGAGCATCACACTGAAGAAGGTCACCTTTAAATTTGCTACCATAAAACACAATCTTTTCTGTATTATAGGAAAAAATAATCAAACCTTTGATATTTTAGAATTTCCTTGTCACTTAACACTTAAGCTATTTTTTGCAATCCATCCTTTTTTTCAGTGTATAATTAGATTTTCCTTTTCAGTACAATTGTAATGAATTATAGACAAGCATATAGAACGAGTAAATGGGGTAAACTGGCAGTTCTCAAGATTCATGTTTTTTTCCAGTCCCTGTGAAGATTTCCATTTGCCCCTTCCCACCAGTTTGTAGAACATATGCTGCAGACACCCTGGTTTTGCAAGCCTTCCTTCGGTATCTGTCCATTGTGAAACATTCTTAACCCACTCTAGAAATGCAGAGTTGGCTCTGCATGGAAATGTGCCTGCCCATTTGATGCCCATTGGGTCTGCCCAAAACAGATGGGTCTGCCCAGACCAGAGAAGATCAAACAAAAGCCCAGCTAGGTGTTCCCCTTGGTTGTCCCTCTCCACCTTGGCCTCTGTGCCAATACTAACCACTTATCATGTGAGCTGAATAGATTCCTGAATTCACAATAAGACTGTAGAAAGTTCTTTGTGGCTATTTCAGCATATAAATACAGCTCTGTGTACTGGATGGCAGGAATGTGGACTCAAGCTATAAACTGGTTTAGGCAATGATGCCATTATTCTTTTACACATTTAATAGTGATTCAAATCATATGCTAATGCTTTCCACATAGATGGTAGGGGAAACAGCTGCTGCCTTGAGGAAAATCAAAACATTCCACTTTAAAAATATCTTTATAAAGCCATATAAATATATTTTTCATTTTGCGTCCCTGGGAATACTTAAGCCCAAGAAGCGTTAGGAGTAGAGTTGCTGAAATATTGCGGTGAGAGCTGTCATCGAGCCCTTCCTAGTGTTTGGGTCACTTTGGCACCTGCAGTCTTGAGATTTTGAAGCTTGCTAACTCATCTCAACCTCAGTTTGAATGCAGCTGGAGCTATTCCTTCAGAGATTTGCACCTCTGACATGCAGCTCTGTTGAGACTGGCAGCAAGCCTGCTAATATTTGCCAGTCATGGCAGATTGTTTCCATGTCTTTTACCCTTAATATAAAGATGGTCTACTGGAATCCCTGTATTTTTCATGTTTGAAGCCATTGAATCTTTTCTCACTGATAAAATAGTGTGTCTGCTTTTTCTTAAAAGCTTCCAGGTTATCTTCACACATGATTGCAGCTCTGTACAGATATCTAATTTCCTTCTGTCTGAAAGCCACTGAGATGTCCCATCGTGCTTTTCCCTGCCACTGAAATATCTAGAGCACTTTTTGATATCATCAGTGGGCTGCACATGGAGCTGGACTCCATATCTTATTTATCTGCTAGTGCAAAAGGATTTCAGAAATTCCTACGTGAGGGTGAGAGCAGAACGATGGCAATCATCTCTGGCTGGCCAGTGGCCCCTCAATGTACCGTTACCATCCGGTATAATGCAGAGTAGCCTGTAATAACTCCTGTCTGTTTTTGGTATGGAGTCAGAAGAAAGGGAACATATGACTCTCTTCTATGACTTACTGCCCCGTAAAAGGATTTTAAGGAATCTCTGGGGAAAAATTTAGGCCTCAGATGCACACATGTGGATCTCATTGATTTCATAGGAGGCCACGTGAGTGTGTACATTAACAGACAGAGTATGGCTTTTGATCTTTAAGAGCAATTAATATAAAATATGGAATTACACTACTGTGTAACAGGATATTTTTTACTACTTTGTTAAAAGTACTCCCCAAACTCAAATACAAAACAACATAGCTTGCCAGGCCCTGGTCTTATAATGGCATGTCTTCACTGATGCTTATCAGCTTCTGATGCTGTTTGTAAATGTGTTTGGCTGTTACACTTGAACTTCAGTAAAACATTTGTCCTTCATAAAAAAGCAAGGCCAAGCACCTTCTTGTCCTCACGTCTGTCCATGCTTGGGAATGGCATTATAACTGGAAGAACAAGGAGAAATAACTGTCATTACTATCTGCAGGGACTGTTCCATGAGCTTTTCTTTCCTGCTGCCACACGAGACACAACTGTGATGGCTAAGCCCTCATTCCATAAGCATGCAAGCACACAGCATTTCAACACATGCTCACAGATGTAAGCCTGTAGGTTGCCAAGTACTTCTTGTAGCTAATATCTGAAGGAATGCAATGGATTTAAAACTGGCATAGACTTTGCAGGGGGGTGCAAAACTGACAACTTGAAGGTGGCTTCCCAGGGTCTACACCATGAAACTGCTGCTGTCACATCTACCAGCAAGTGGGTGGTAATAAAACGCAATAAACCTCAACTGGAGGCATCTTTGCTTTTCATTTTACCTACCTGAAATTCTTAGTGTGTTGGACTGACAGATGTATTCACTGTGAAATCTGAAGCAGCTTCTGCCTGGAAAGTTTCCCACAAACATTGCCTAGGAAGACAAGTCCAAGAGTGAGCAAGAGGCATCGAGCAAAGTCCACCTGGGACAGCTCTCAGTGGAACAGCAAACTCTTCTCAAAGTGTTTCTTTAACAGTGAAATGGCACAATGTGCCTCTCGCAGAAGAAGATAATGTAAGGTCTTCTCAGGTCTCTTTATTAAGGTCTTGAATTGCAAATAAAAGGGAGCTAAACTTTAGGAGACACTTTGTCAAGGTAACAGTCTCAGGGGTCAGGGGGAAAGCAGGATTGTTGTATCATCTTAGAACAAGAATTTGCGTGTTTCTGTTTGAAATGAACTGTGGACTTGTTCCCTGTTCCCCAGTCTGTCCTTTACACAAGAGGCCTTTCTCCTGGAAGGTTTCCATAAGTCAGCCCAGCCATAAGACTGGTTTTGTTCCTGCTCTCATAATTGAGCATCTCAGTCTTTTTGACTGAAGTGTTCAGTATATATGCACCTTCAGGCAGAAACTGAATTTAGAAAATTTCCATCTGATGCTCTAGGTGAGATTTTTAGAAAGTTGTGAGCAATGGAAGGCAGACTAATAACAGAAACATGCATGCAGCCCTAGCCACAAATGGCACTTGCATTTTAGCAATAATAAATAGGCATCCCTTACAGTATTTCTATTGTGCTGAATTCTGAGTCGAATGGACTTAATATCTTTTGCTATTAAGCTTCATAGATTACAGCTGAAGTCATAATATTCTGTGAAAAGCCATCTATCTCAGTGAGTTTTGATTTTGTTTGTAGTTTCATTGTTTAGTTGATTGTATCAGATGCCATTTATTTTATCCAGATCCACACCTATAAGACATTTAATATTATTTTTGATTAAACTAATATGCTGTGAAAAACCACTTTTTTCATCCCCCTTCCCATCCCTTCAAACAAAAACACTGCCTGTAAAAATTTTTCTGAAAAAAAAAAATCAAATCTCTAGTCTATCATGCCCTGTTAGACTATTAGAAAACAGTTATTTTGCAGAAAATTGTTAGAAAGGTAGAGGTGAGGAACAGAATACTGTCACTGGGAGAAAAGTATTGACATACCTGGAGATGATCTACTATGTAGCACCCATCTGCTGTCCTCTTTACAGTGGGAAGATATGCCTGCAGTGCTTTGGAGAGGAAACCAGCTGAAATGAAAAGGCTATGCAAATAATGCTGTATTATAATGAACCTTTTCAGTGCGCAGTACAGTAAAGTCCCTGCTATCTGAATTCCATATTCTTCAATTACCGTAACTTGTGATTCAGATAAATGGGAATCACCAAGATATAAACTTGTGGAGTTTATTAACTCACTGGATGTAACTCTTCCTAGTATTATTTATGTAATCTGCAGCATGATCTGGTATATAAACACAGCAAGTTTAGTTTATTTTGCCAATTCAGTGTAAAATATCTCTTGTACCAAAAAATGCATTCATGTTAGACCTGAGGGTACAAATGTGAATTTATGTTGACTGGACTTTGTATGTTCAAGGCTGGAAATATATCCTAACAGATTCATTAGAAAGGACAATAGCCAGTACAGATGAAAAATAAAAAATTATTATCTGTATTGCAGCATATGTAGAAGTGGAGATAGGATCTACCTTTTCCAGCTCCAGGAAGATTCTAGATAGTACTTTGGATTGTTTCTTTCTTTTATTTATATTAGCTGAGTGGAGCAGAGAAAGCCTTGGGGCAACTGAAGCCCTGTGGTAAAATGACTGAAGTAGATGCAGACAGGTGATCTGTGAATTTTGTATCTGTGAATTTTGTTCCTGGCATTAAAAGCGAGAGAGGATGCTGAAGGTAGCTTTTCTGAACATCAAAGGTGCAGATAAAGTTTATTGTTCCGTACTTTAGTTGGATATAGAGCTTTCTCTTAAAGATTAGGCCAGCCTAATTAAACACGGGTGTACAGTAGACACCTAAATCTACAGCTTCTGCCTGCCTTTTTGCTTTGCATTTGCTTGGTGATGAATGCTTGTATCATTTTTGTTTGGTGTGTTCATGCAGTTAAAGCTTATCTAAGTTTATTTTCTCTGAAGGAAAATGTACACACTGGAGTTCAGAATGCCTCACGCCCTTTTGGGTGATGTGTTACCCCCTTGCTGACCGGCAGGGGCAGGAAGGGCCATAGATAATGTCCCCTGTAGAATAAGTGAATTGAGTATGTTTGGTTTTGAGTCGGGAAAAGAAGTGTCATCCAACCCTGTTTTTCTTTTTTGGTGCTCAAAAATGACATAAAAGCTGGATGCCAGGGAGGAATACCCACTGGGGGGGGGGAATAACCAGTAACCAGCCGTGCACTCCTCGGTGATTGGGACTGACTGTGTTGTTGCTGGGTGGAGCAGCGTCATGCTGTTGCTGCTCCTACTCCGGCACGGTGATGTTTCTGTTCCAGATTGTGCTGACTCACATTCAAGAAAACATGGTACACAGATAGGATGCACTTTAACTCTTTTCCTTTCCCCCAGTAACCTCGGTAAGTGTTTGGTTTCTTTTTCCTGTCTGTGGCTAGTGTGGTGCTAATATAGCTGTACTGTTAGAATTTATAGGAGGGGGGAAAGGCAACCTTGTAAACAAACTGGCAGGAGACTGATTGATCTTGGACAGGGCATTTAAATGTGACCTGCTGTTTGTGGTACATCCCCCTACCTTTAAAGCTGATCAATCCTGATAACTTGCCTGCCTCTACTAACTACACTTGTTAGAGCTGTGTTCTTAAACGGGAGAAGTGCTTACAATGCCCATTCACAACTGTATTCTGTTTAATTAGTCAGCACAGCCAGCACTGCAGGGATAGATCGCTTGCCTTTAAAGATTTGAGAATGTTAATAGTACAGTATCTCATTTTAATTATTATTGGATTAATGTTGTGTCTCGAAGAACATCTAATGCAAATCACAAGAAATGGCCTGAAGTGACCCAAGGGTTCTGCTTTATTAGAAAAGTAATAGGTCCATTGCTTAAATATAAAGAGAGGTTCTTTCTTCAAATGTCACTCTGTGCTGGGCTTCTGTGTGTTTGTACGTGGAAATAAAATCCTCTTGTTTCCACTTTGCCCACAGAAACTTTCTGTAGCTCACACAATAAATGGCTGAGACAGTAGGTGTAACTCCAAGAGATGAAGAAGAGATCCAAAATAACGGTGACGATGAAGACCCACTTCGAAATCATGACACCGTAGCGGCATCTCCCGCTTGCTCTGCCAGCCCTTCGTTAGCCAGCCTAAATGAAGACAAGGAAACCTCAGTGGTGCCAGAAAGACTGTCTGTCCTCTCCAGCAAGGCTGTGGCCCAGGCAAAAGCCCTTGGAGGCCCAGAGATGGTTAGTCATGGCCAGGCACCGAGGACAGCCTCTGTCTTAGCTGAGCATCACCCCACAGCTGTAAATGCATCGTTTGGTGCCTCACCACACCCTGCGGCGGTGGGTAACCTGCAGCTTGTGGGCACTGTCTCCCCATGCTCCGAAAGCCCCTGCTGTGATGGCAACCCAAGTTTGGAGGTGCTGCAGGTCCCAAGGGAGTCGGGTGGGGCTGGCGATCCCCCCCAGGCTGTCGCTGCCCTGCACGGGACCAACCCTGGGGGCTGCCATGTGCAGCAGGTGGGGAGCGATGCCAAGGGTGATACAGCTCCTTGTAGTCTCGGCTGGGTGATTTGGATGAAGAGCGCGAAAGAGATGGAGACCTTAGAAAATAAGAAAAAGGAGGAAAAGGAAAAGTACCGGCTCCAGCTAGCTATGTACCGCCGGCTTCTGCTGTTGCGCTCCATCAGGAGCTTGCATAAGCAGCTGGAGCAGCAGCAGGCCAGACTGCAGGAATACTACGGCGTGGTGATAAATACCAAGAAAGAAGTGTTGAAACGCATTCGCTCAACCTTGCCCTCACCTTCCCTGTAATCATGTTGCTGCATGCAGAAATGAGCTTTGTAATGCCACCAGAGCCCTCAGTAAGTTGCATGCCATAGGGGTGGTGTCCTCATACCTGAGAGTATGTGCCCACATGCTCCGACAGCAGAGAGGAGAGGGCAGCGGGAGCAGTGGAGCGAGGAGAAAGGAGAAGGTAAAGCGTTGGCCCCTGAACTGATCGGGAGGAAACTGGAGCAACCTGTACCTGTGCAAGAAGCTGCCTCCCGATACGCACTCAAAGCCTCAAGCTGAAATAAGTTTTTTTTTGGCCTATGGGTTTGTAAAAAGAAAAAACCCAAACCGTAACTGGGAACCTAGTCTGACACCTGATCTGTAATGGTGGTCAGGTGAAAGAGTTGCTGCCTGCTGAATTGTGATGTGACACATCTCCCTTCTACTTTCAGCGCTAACAAAACTTGAGCAGAATTAGGGTTTGTTTGTCCACAAGAACACCTGAATCTAGAAAGCCAGGATATTTGAAACACTTAAGCTCAGGCTTGATAATACTTACCTAGATGCCTGTTTTTCACAAAACTGCTAAGGCCATTGTATGTTTGTGACCTCTACCTTCCTATAAAATGTATTCACATTGATGAGAAATTATTGTGGGAAGGTAGTACAGCAAAACACAAGTGCAGGGAGGCAGTGCAACTGCCTAAGCCTTATTTCCTTAGGAAAGCGAGCTGAAAACAAAGGCCTCTGGCATTACACTGGAAACCCAGACTGGCAGTGCCAGGGGAATGTTCAAGGTCTGCACAATTATTAATCTGCTGCTAACTCCCAGTGGCACTAGCGTCTGCAAATCAAGCATATTTTGTGCCTTACTGCTGTCATTTAATGGAAGATGGTGACAATTAGCACTTTTTATCCAGGTGTACTAGACACTTGGAAAACCCTAGAGCACTGTTTCTCCAATTGCAAGGTTAGGATGCCTGCAGGGAATTTGATGTCAGTATGCAACAAACACACAGGGAAAATGAAAGCAAAAAGATGCAACTTTTTTTTGTGTTCATTTAAAAGGCAGTGTGAGTCCCTATTGTTGAACATTAAATTGAATCGTTGAATGTGCTGGTTTAGGATCTGAAGCAAAATATTATTCAAGAAGAAAAGATACTGAAAAGGTTCCTTTTCTGGGATTTAAAGTGGTATGGAAAAATCTCATTTTCTTCAGATACTTATTTCTGACCATGACACCTTTCCTTTGTGCCTGCTGGATTTTTTGTCATAAATGTTTAGGTAGAGGAACAATCCAACAGGTTTTTGGTGTGGTTTTTCTGCATGAAAAGGCAAATCTGTTATTAGAAGTCATATCTTTCCAAAAATAAAGTGCTATACATACAAAACTTTTTATCCTCAGCTTTTTTGTGTGTGCATCAAGAGGGAGGTGTGTGTGTTTGTGTACATGTGCACACACACCTCTCTGTATATAAGAGGTTATGAAAGGCTGGTGCTGCTTCTTCTGTAGCAGAAGCAGGAATAATATCTCAAAATAATTTCTGCTCTCTGTGAGGAGTTTGGTTGATTAGATTCACATGCACACATCTGTGAGCAAGGTATTGAAGTAATTCAGCAATCGAAGTGCAGCACAGCATTGTCATTATTCTGTCTTTGTATTTCTGTGCACCCAAAATTATGGAAGCCCCCTGGGTATGTACAACCTCAGATAGGTTCATTCATCTCCTTGGGCCCTGGTGTTGCCTCTCACGCAGCAGGAGCCTGTAACTTTGAATGTGGAATTACCATAGAAACATCCTTGGCATCAAGGAGATATTTGAAGAAGCATTATTTACTGCCTCATTTGGGGGATTCAGGTTGCCAGGGGCCTTCAGTGGGCTGCAGAAGAGAGCTGGGGATCATATGTGACTGGGAGATATTACTCCCGAGCTTTGATCCCATCCAGCTCTCTGCTCAGCTTTGGGAAAGCTGGTCTCTGACAGTAATGCAGGTTTCCCAAAGAAGGCTTAAATACGAAACTCACCTCAAAGGTAACCTGTTCTGTCTTGATATGCCTCCCATGAAGGAAGGTTGATCATGGCCAATAGGGCTATGCAAAGGTTTATTTTTTTCTTTTCTTTCTTTTTTTTTTGTACTTCATGAACTAGAAAAGTCTTTTTGTCACTGGTGAAGAGTGAGAGTAAGTGTTTTGTTAAACCAAATGCAAGCAAATTGCTATTATGTTGTCTCTCTTGGAGAAAGAAGTGTTGGAGAAGTGGTGCGTCTGTCAAAAATATTACTGAATTTTGAAATCAAATGTTAAATTGTTCCCATTAGGAAGATAGTGAAAATGTATACATTTGCTAATTTTTGGCCTTTTTTTTCTGTTTGAAAAAGAATTATCTTCTAAATTAGATTCAGCTTGACTAATACTATCATGTCATTGAATTTTCAACTGAAATAAAATACATGCATAAAAACATATATATAAAAAAATTGGTAAGACAAAGCTGTTTTGTCTCGTTAGCTGCTAGAGTGTTGTCCTGCCTTTGTTGCAAGAAGTAGAATGCCCTCTGTTACTGCATAGAGCTACCTATAGTGTCAAATTTGCATTTAAAGGTGACTAGAATAACATTTAAAAAGTACTTTTTGCATAATACACAGTTCAGCAATAGTTCAGTTGTCAACCTGTCCAACTGTAAGTGCTTTGTGGCAGAACTGTGTCAATGTGTTTTTTGTATAAGACCTCTCAACATTTCTTGATCCTAACTGGGATCAGTAGATGCTTCTGCCCTATGAATATTAAAGACCAAAAGATTCGTGCATGAGCAATACTGTCTGATAGTTGGCAGGAAGACAAGGTCGAATCTTGTTCTGTGTGTGCACACGCTTCCCATGTAGTGCTTTTATGGAGACATGGAAAATAAATGTTAACTGAGGAAATAACACTGGTCTTTGCAATGACTTGCTGTTTAGCTGGTGGTTCTAGTGTGGCTACTAGTAACTGGAGTTGGGCAAACCAATTAAAAGCTAGATGATTTTGAAAATGAGTTTATTTTACAAGCTCAGTAAATGTTGCTTAATAGATATGTTTTCCCCTTGGATGTTTTAGCAGTTGAAGACAAGTGGGAAAGTGCCAGAATACTACGGGTAACCCATAGAGGTGTTTTCAGGGATACCAGACAGAGCAACAATCACAGGCTTAATAAAAGTGTGTCCTCTCAAATGATTCTACCTCCTTGTGTGATTAAAAGATTTGGTAGTTTGGGGGAGTTTCAACTAAATTTTTAACATCTGTACTTTTATCAGAACCTAAACTGCATGGGTTTAGTGCTAACGAGAGGTACAAACTTGAACTACTGAAATTTCATATAGGTACCTAAGAACTTACAGGCCTTGGGTAATGATGAAAAAATAAGTAGTTGCAGTAGGGCCTTTCTCCCCATTATCTTACTGCCTGACAGAGCATGTCAAGCTAACGATCTCCAAGAGAAATCTTCTCTGCCACCTAGCAGCTTATGTTACCTACTTTTACAGAAAAGGTTGAAGTTAAATGATGCTGCCTGAGCATTAAGGTCCTGCTGCTCACCTGGTTGCCTAGCCAGCCTGAAAAGCCAGAAAATAATCATGGGTTTACTGTGGAACTGTGGGATGTTTAAAAGGTGCCAGCTCCGTTGAAATTGTTGCTACCTCTAAAAAAGGTGTAGCTTGTGCCTACCTAAAACCTGAAATATTTAAGAACAGAATGAAGCTATAAACAATCAACTGACAAAATGCATTATTGAGGTGTTCTTTAAAGCAAGGGCTTTTCTTTTACACCTCCAGCTTTTCAGTTAGTTAAATTGCTGCCCTGGAGACTGGTCAGAGCTGTGTTTTTGCCATTTCCATTGTTGATGGCTATGAGTCAACCAAGACAAACAGCCCAGATTAACCTGTTCCCTTGTTGCCTCTTGTGGTGGAGCCACATATTATGTGGGGGATTCGCTCACTTCCTCCTTCCTGAGATTTTCTTACGTGTCTGACACATTCCTTAATTAGAACAATTATAATTTTACCAGTTTATGGTAAATTTATGATTTGTAGTAAACTTGCGAGCCATGCACTACTAAATGTAGATTGTCCTGTGCTGTTCAGAGAGCTATGAAGATTATGCAGTCTGGGCATGACATAAACATATGAAAGGTAGATTTAAAGATTATGTTTAGGTGTCCCCTGGCTCATGAGTAGACTTGGAGAAACCCTTTAGAGTCCTTGTTATGGTTTATTTATATAAAAGTTATGAATCTAGAATATAAATGCATTGGAATGCATTTTCCAAGGTCAGGTTGGATGGGGCTCTGGGCAACCTGATATAGTGGAAGATGTCCCTGCTTACTGCAGGGGGCTTGGACTAGATGACGTCCATGGTCCCTGCAAACTCAAACCGTTCTATGATTCTGCTTGTGACTGTTGAAAGCAACACAGTAATGCAAGAACAGGTTTGGGGTATGCTTCAGTGGGGCCCTGCTGTGAATGCTCTGGGCAGGAAATAGATGTTCCTCAATCTTAAAGCTCAGAGATTCAGATGTGTGTGACAGTAAAGAGCTTGAATGGTGGATGTAGAGTGGGAGTGAATGGAACTATAAGGAAAAATGTTTCAGGGTTTGATTTTTAATGTACACTGGACTGTTAAGGATGACTTTTTTTCTCATTCTCAAAGCAACTCTTTTGGATTGTTGGGCTAGATGCATGTTAAGCAGTGTTTGTGTAACTGCAGTACATGGGAATTGATGCCCTTCTCTGAAGCTGAGTGATGGTAGTTATTGTTGCTATAATTCACACATACCACTTACTCCCTTAGACCTGGCTTTCCCCTAAACTGGAACATGTTGAAGTTGGGTGTCCTGCTGACTTTCAATGACATTTGAATCCAGACCAGGACTTTGAGGTGGTGCACCTTGTTCGAGTCTCTTCTCAAGTTTGATGCATTTCTATCTCCCTGTGTCTTTAAACAATTACAAATGTCTTGGATGGTGCTAATCTTTGTCTTTCTAGAAAAACAATTGGAAAAATTAGGAGAAGGGGAAAAGGGCCTTCTTATCAGTCTCTTTCGCTATTGAGAAAGAAGGATGTTGTTTGTTTGGTTTTTTTTTAATAAAAACTTGTAGCAGAGAGGATGGTGTTGTGAAGACACTTCTAGAGGGTTTACTTAAACATCTTAAAGATAACAACAGTTCCTACAGGAATAAAACTACAGCTGCAAACAAGTTTCCTTAATTGTATTGATCATCTTCTCACATAATTTTAGCCAAGACTCCAAAGCAAACAAAAAAGTTGCCTCTATCTCTTACAACTCATGTCTCTAAGTCCACAGCCCAAAGTGACTTGTGTGTGCATGAGAGGCAAGGAATTATTGAGAATCTCAATAAAAGTTACATTTTCCCTTTGATGGGTGGGGGTTGGAGAGGAAAGGGAATGTGTGACCATTCATCACAGCTCCAGGCTCATTAGTACCCAGGAACTTTCTACTCTAAATGACAAAGAGTTTCACTGTTGCCAAAGAGAAATTGCTGCTGACCTTAGACCTCTTTTTGGAAAGTAAAATAATGGAGCACAGGAGCAGAGTTTGATATTTGACCGAATTCTACACAATTATCATGCATGTGTATATAATAAAATTAATTCTGTGTCTCTGCATTGTAGCCTCCGGCAAGGAGCGTACAATCAGTTTTGTATGTATAATAGATCACAGAGTTGTTCATGAATAATACAAATGCATTGAGCAGATACTAGTGAGTGAGGATGTTTGTCTTTGCATGGAATCGAAGTGAACATGTAATATTGTGATAATATATATTTGATGAATTCAGGTCTGACTTGCCTTTGCCATAGCCTGCTAATTCCCTGACAAGGGTTGCCACAATAATTGAGTTTCCAATAACATTATGATTATTTCCACATGATAATTTAATTGTAGGTATTTTTTAATATTGTAATAATGTAGATTTGTGATTATTATGCATTTGCATGCAGATTTTCATGGTGACTTGGAGCACATCCCTACATTTATAACTTAATTTCTTATATTATTGCATATATATTTTGGGATGAACTCATTAATGCAAACTAAAAAATGTAGGTCTTTTTAGTCATTTTGCTTTTATTATAAATGGCTGAACGCTTTGCTCATTTTTTTTTAGACCAGTCTGTTTAGAACAAACAAGACAACTTTTGTTTGTGAACAAACAAAAGACAACTGTAATTCATGGATGGATTAATTTTAAATAATAATGTAATTATAAATCGTGGCAGATTTGTCTGAGGTAATTGGGATGCAGACTGGTACAAATTTTGCTTTGCTGAAACAAAACTTGTTTAGATGAATCACCAAGTTTAGCGGGGGCTGATTTCTGTTCTTCCAATTCTGCTATATGAGGTGTTGGCAAAGTAACATTGTCTCAAAATTAATGGGTGCCTGTACCCATGGGTATAACGACAGGGAAGCCTGAGCATCTAGACCTAACTAGATATTATTTTGGCAAGCGGTATGCCCTCTAAGAGTAGAATTGTTTATATGGAATCATGACACTAACAGAGCTTTTAATCAGTTAATTTGTCCACTCTGGAAAAAGGCTGGTTGCTTGTCTGATAACAACCTTCAAAACTTCACTAGAAAACCTTGCCTAATACTTGGCAGGGCAAAGGCAGGTAGGCCTTTCTCCAGAAATAAAACCTGTTCCAATTAATTGGAGCAGACATTCATGTGATCCTGCGAACATCCTGATTCAAATTGGAGAGCTCTCTTCCAGGCGTATCTAAAATTTGAAGAAGAGGAAATCTTTTTTAACTGAATACTTCTGTTTTGAAAAGAACCTTTCCAAAGAAAGTGACACAGGGTTTATGTGTTGTTCATTTTTCTGGTTTGTCTCAAGTATGTCTGGCTGAAGCAATGTCTCCACCATTTTTCATTTGTAAAGTCTCAGCTCCTCAAATCAAACGGGTCGCAACAGAGGCAGAAGCCTTGTTCTCCACCAGGTTATTGCTTGCTGACAGGTTGGGTTTCCATTGCCCACATGGCAGGCACGTGCTGTAGGAGCTAGGAGAACAAGCCTCATCCATATCTTCAGATGTGGAAGTCTAAAACTAGGGACTGGAATATATAATTTACTGCTATCCTTTCACATAATTCTTCAGTGCATGTGGATTCTCTTGCTTCCAGCGTATTAGGTACCTCTTGCTATACTTTCAGATGTATTGCTTTGAATTAACAGCATACAAAACACAATGAGATTAAGTCCCTTCTCTTTCATCTCTCCTTGCTCTGTGGACCTAAGTGTTGAACAGAAAAATTAAAGCTTGATTTAGACAGTTATAAGAGAGCAGCTTGATTCTGTTGTTTAGGATGGTCTCTCTGACTACTTGTATAGGTAAATTAGATTCTGTCCTGAAACCCATTTAAACCACTTTGGTCCAAGTCTTTTGTAAATCCAGCCTGCAGCTGAGAAGCACTTTGGCAGCTGCCTCCACTAGAAGCAGTAAAAGTATTAAAACATGAAGGTGGTTCTATTGGTAAGTTCACAAATCTACCTGCACCTTGGTGAGAGCAAGTGATAGCTCAGCTCAGGGGTCCTGGAAGATTGGTTTAGCTGTTGCTTTTTTTTACAATAAGCCACCAGCATAAACTTACTCAGACATTACTTTGCACACAGCAAGCACCATAGAATATAAAAATATCATTACTGTAGTAAATCCTGGATGCAGTGTGTAATTCCTGCTTGTCTTGAAGATACCTAAGGTTGTGTCAGAGACCAGATAATTTATGATCAGATAATTATTTTCATTACTGTATGTCCCTAATGTTACTTATACAGATGTGAGAGGTGGGTGTGAGACAGGGGGTTTTAAATTTAACAAGGGCTCNTTACTTCATCCCATCGACCACTGGACGACCACCAGGGAGCACTATGCAGGCGCAGAAGGACTCTTTAGTTAATTATAATACGAAGCGGGGCTGGGCGGGCTAGGTAATTAATATGAATTAATTGATTACGAAACTTAATGCATATGCAACACTTTGGGGAATAAATAGAGGGATAGGTTTTGCGAAAAGGCGTGCATGCCTTTGGTGGAGCTATCCCCCATGCGCCTCAGCGCTGAATAAACTACATACCTACTTTACAACTTTCACGAGTTGTGGAGTCTTTCTGCTTCAGGTGTACATAAAATTAGAAGCAAGTCTGCTGAAAAACACTGATTTGTGTTATGTTCAGAGTAACATATGTTCATGACTAATTTTCTCTGATTAAAGAAACTGAGACTGAACTTTTGTAATGTGGGGGATGAAGCTGCCTTGGCCTCACAACTTTTCCAGCATTGCAGAGGTTAGGACTTGGAAGAGCTCAGTTCCTTTCCTACGTTTGTCTGATGGGTTTTGAGCTTAAGTCATCTGTTTGCCCAGAGAATGCCAGAATTGCTATAGTACTTTAAATTGGGGGAAGTGGTGTGGGGCCCCTCAGCCTCCCCTACTAGTGCTGATTCTCATTCTATAAAAAAAAGCTTAATTTGGCCCAATAGCAAGGCAGGACTCTTGTTGAGCGGCTACTGTGTTCTCTGTGGCAATATGTGTCAGTGTTTCTACAGGAGAAATTAAGAAGAAATAATCTCCCTTCCCCTGACCTTGTACATAGAGACGGAAAAAGGTGATTGCCCAGGGGCCAGGATCCTTTCCTGAGGAGGCTTTTGGTTCAGCTTCATTCAGCAGGAAGATGGGTTTGCATCCAGGGGCTGGTCAGTACGGTAAGGGATAAAAATACCTCTCCCAGCTCCTATGTTGCAGTCTCCTTTGCTTTCGTCACAGAAAACACTTCCTGTGAGAAGGAAGTGTTTAATTTCAGGTCACTTGGAAGGCTTCTTTTGACACAAAACCATTTGTTGTTGCTGCTTTTTTCTGGGAGTTGAAGGAAAAAAAAACAAACAACAACAATCCTTTGGTTTTCTTGCATTGTTTTTTTCTGTTTGTAGTTATCTGTGAATCAATGGGACCATGACATTTCTGTGTGAGGCAGAGGTATTCTCTCTTGTGCACATTTCCCAGCTTTTTCTTAAGGAAAGCTTTCCTCAAAAGTCTTGGAAGTAAGGAGGTATTTATGCATTGCTCATCTTCTCTAGTGCTTGGAAATGTATGATTTGTGACTAGTAGTTTTTCTTCTCATAGTGGCCATAATCTTAATAGTCTCCCGTGTGCCAAATGATCTCTGATTGTATTGGAAAAGGATGCTTCAGTGACAGTAGGCAGCCCCTGGGTGGAAAGAGGTGTCCCTTGTCCCTGAGCAATAGCCTGTGTGGATGATTGAGACTTGTTGATAGGGCTTAGCAGCATCTGACTCGGTGAAGGATCCTTCAGTACAGGATGCTTGAACTTTATTTGTTGCTCTCATCAAGGTAGACATACAGGTAGGCAAAACCTGAACATGCCTTGAGGCCTGGGCAGATGCAGTATTACCAGAACCTCTGTCCTATGGGGACAAAAGAAAAAAAATTTAAAAACCTGCTAGAATTTACAAAATATAATTATTGACTAACTTCATCAGTGAGACCTGTAAGAAATCAATGATGTCTCTCCTCAGAGATCAGTGATGTCACCTCACATGTCCTCAGGGTGCCAAATGGTATAAAACACTCACTTTGAAAGTACTGCAGCATGATAAGCTTCGTCTCCCAAGGGACGCATTGTGTGTGCATTTTGTTATATGTAATGACACACTGAAAGGGCAGTGAAGCTGTTAAGGGAAAGCTACCTGTCTAGAAGGAACTTATTTTTCTTTCAACCACAAAAAGAAAGAAAGAGTCTTTCAGAAAAGCAGTTAAAATAATATAATTTAAATGTAACAAGTGATAAAATACTAGAGAGAATTCACCTGCCAGATGAAGAAATTTAAAACATGAAATCCTCTGTGTAACATATACATTTCAAATTGGACCATTTTCCTGGTTAAGCAATAGACTTCTTCAAAAAGCTTTTAAAATGGTTGATATATATACAAAATTTTAAGGCTGACACAACTAGCATAATAGCAACGATTATTTGAAAGAGTAGATTTGAAGAATAAAGCATAAAATGTAGTAATTTCATGTAGTCATTCTAGAAAATGTATGAGATGCTGTGAGATTTAACAAGACCAAAGTTGGATTTGAGACTCTGGGAGTTTTTCAGCAAAGGTGATTTTGTAGCAAAACAGTTCAGTGCATAAAAAAAATACCCCTAGAGATGTCTGCAATGATAAAAACAATATTTTGAAATTAAGCTAAAAAAGACTCATGTTCTCTTCAACAAAATTCCACGTGGACATATTAAAAAATTCTGTATGGCCTCGGTGCACTGGGGCCTATTTTCCAGTAGAAATGCTTTTACCTACAAAATACAGAAATGTATGGGTGTTTTCTTGTATTTATAATGCAAAAGCATTTGCCTTCCCTAAACTTGACACAGAATGAAATTTGAGGATATGAAATCCCAGTCAGCAAGGTGACAGAACAATTGAGCAAATGTGTTTCCAATGAACTTTAAATGCAAAATTCAAATTGGACAAATAATTCATTTGATGTTATTCAGAAATAAACAAGGACTCATAGAAAAGGTGAATTGGATAGAATGGTGCGGTTGTATCTTCTATTACCTCAGTACTGCCCATCAATCACTGTCAGTTAATTATCATTAAGATTGCATATAAAAGGATCCCTGTGGGAGCTGGATAGTCTGTGAGGTTTGTTTTCTCATTTAAAACAAGATAAACAATATAAGACTTCTTTTAATTTTTTTTTATTTGGGTCTTTTTATATACAAGGAAATTATGTGAAAAGGTGTATCTTGAAATGAATGATTGTGCTGAGAGTTACCATACAGATTGCAGGGAGAAGGCAATAGAACAAGGGATTCGAAATTGAAGTTGTTATCTGTCACTAAGAGTTTAAAGATTTTTTTTTCTTCTTTTTCTTTTATTTTTTTTTCCCCCTGAAAAGGCAGTAGTATTGCCCTTTCTAAGGTACGAAAATTGTGGGATTTTTAAAGGAAATTCTCACTTCCTAATAAACTGTGCTGTGTTTAAGCCTTTAGGGTTGATACTTTTCAGTGCAACATCCAGTTTGGAAACTTTTTCTTTTTGAAAAAAGGATAAAAGTTAAGGTCACATGACTCCAGAAGGTGATTCTCCAGCAGAACACGAGCTAGCATGAAATCCAGTATTAGTTGTGAACACAGAAATGTTCAGACCTTATGAGCTGCTGTGAGCGGCTCACAAGCACTTAGGTAGCGGCAGGAACAGGAATGCCATAGCGGACAGGAGCAGAAACTGCTATTTCCAGGGTGCTTCCCTGCATGGCTGAGCAGCAGCTCACACTCTTGAAAGTGCCAAGGTTTATTGATAGCACTCCTCAGCATCACAAACAGAGGCTGGTACCCAAGCTCTGTGCAATTTCTGCCTTTGATATAAAATTGGTTCTGAGTCAGCTCATGCTTGCTCAGCCTGAGGACCCCAAGGCCCTCCTGGCCAAGGGCTCCCTCTGCAAAAGAAGGCTACAAAGATTAGAATAAGCCCTTATGAATTTTTCACATCTCTAAATAATTATTTATCATCGAAAAATGTATGTGTTATAGACAGATTTGTTTGTTTGTTTGTTGGGATTTGGGTTTGTGTTTTGAAGTGAGGCTTCCTTGTTAACTCTTTTGAAATCACAGAACAAGTGTCTTATGAACAAGAACAATTTAAAGGCTGAAGCCTTCAGGACCAAAGGCCTCTCTGTTCAAAAAAATAATAATTTTTAAAAAACCCTTGCACTTTGAATTAACCATGTTTTGACCAATTACCCAAATAAACCTCAGAGCTGGAGTCATGTAAATGCAAGTGTTCCCACCCGGATATTAAACAAGCAAAGGGCCTCTAAATGACACAAAAATCTTCACCACTGGTGAGCAATGGTTTCTAATGAGGAGGAGTGAATGACTTAAACTAGAGCAGAGCTGTCCTGCTTAGGCTTCTTTCAGGCTGAATACAGCCCATCAGGCCGATTCATCTGCTCCTTGTCAACCTCCCTCCCCTGGGAAAGCCTATTTGCCTGCACATATCCAGACTGCAGGCAGCACTTAGCGTATGATGGGCAGCCAGGAGGTCGCAAGGTAGAGACCTGTGTTCAGATCAGGTCAGGTAACTCACGCTGTGTTTGCATCCTGTTTTTTCTTTATTGAGTATTTTCTGATGTGTCAGGAGAGATTACACTTTGGATAAAACCTTATGAAGTAAACTAATTTCTGCTCTTGTATCTTTGATATCTCTATCATGGGTTGAGATTCTTCATTCCTATTTAGCTATTAGAGAAGGAAGATCCTCCAGTGCTGATCTTATTTTGCAAGGGTTGGGTCAATGTTAATATGCCTGTAAACTTGTAGAAGGTAGAATTAGGACATAGCAGAAAGGGACAGTGCGTCTTGAAAGAAAACTAAAATGGAAACCCTAACCTCTTCTAATTTACATATGGTGACATTTTGCAGAAATATTGTAACATTAGCAGTGGCATAATGAAATTCTGTCTATCAGCCGTGGAAGGAATAATGTTACTGTAAAGGTAACCTGTCCATAGTTTGTTATCAAGAAAATATTCATGGCAAGAAACATACATTTACGAATGAGTGTTAAGAACAGTATTTTTTTCCTTATAATTTTTCCTCATGGGTTATCCATCTTCCCCTCCAGATTTACTGCATGATCACTCCCTTTACATGCTTATTATGTGCAGCTCTGGTGAATTTGTTAGTAGTGACACTTCGGGCACCCAGTGGGACTGCAACTCATTATGTGGCAATGTCCAGATATATCAGATATTATTAGCTGTCATTAATCTGCTGTGGAAACATTGAGTGCACAGCCAGGAGAGAGACCAGAAAATAGAGTAAAAATGAAGTCTGCAGCCGCCCTGGCCCCCAGAAGGTCAGAGGGCAAATCAGCAGGGGAGAAGAATACACCTTAAAATGGCCAGTGCTTAGCAGCAGACTTTAACCCATTATAAACCAACACTTCCCGGAATAGGAAGGACAAAAAGAAACAATGCTGTTTTAATGTCTGTATGACTACACTTTACTGGAGGAGATGGGGATAGAGCCTCTCGAACTGCTGCTTTCTAATGCAGTTTTGTAGAACTGCATCTCAGCGATAAAAGTGTGTGAAGAGGAGGAAGAGTGAGCAACGCACAGTGTCTGTCTCAGTGCGGATAGCGCCAAAGCATAAAGCTTTGAAATCAGGCACGCATCACTCAGAATAGGATTAGGCCTCCTGTCCAATTGAAGGTCATATTTTATAGAACTGGACCTGGCAGTAGAGAAAATCCTGAAGGAATGAAAAGCTTGCTCTTGCTGTTCATCCAGACCTGCAATTCTTCTGTGTAAGCCCAGGAGTTTGCCTCTAGACTGTGGACACAGCGCTGATCAGCCTCTGCCACACAGCTTAAAAACACAAATTGCTATAGGTTGCATTTTTGGCATCAATTCTAAAAAAATAGTCACTTGTAAGGGTTATGCATATCTGTGCTTGTGCAGCATTAATTACATGGCTTGTAGTGCAGAAGTAAAAACGGAAGAAAGATTCTTCCCCAAAAAGCTCTACAGTCTTTCCCATCCCCAAGACGATTTGCAGAGTTATTGTCCAGGACTGTAGGAAATCCTGTCTACTTTCCTTACATCACTTAATAAGGAATCTCTCAGTTCAGTGGCAATGTATTAACCAGACAACCTTCAGAGCAGGAGAAAGGTAATGGGGTTGGTTAGTCTGTGTCTGTTGGTAACTTGTGGGTGACTTTTGCTACTGTCAAGGAGCAACCTGAAAATTCAGTGAGCTTAAAATAGAAGTAAATAATGAGATGGGGGGATTCAAGACAGGAAAAACTACATTTTATTAAAAAAAAAGTAAAAATAATCTTTTTTTTTTTTTTTTTTTTTTTTTTTTTTTTTTTTTTTTTTTTTTTTTTTTTTTTTTTTTTTTTTTTTTNAAAAAAATTAAAAAAAAAAAAAAATAAAATTTATTAAAAAAAAGTAATGTTTTTTTTTTTTACCAAGATTGCAAGGACCTATGATCCTTTATCTAGAAGTTGAAGTGCTTTAGTTAGGAGGTTTATACAAAAATTAAAGGTAGGAAATCACTTTAAAATTATTCAACAAATGACAGGTTATACTTGTTCATAGAATCTGAAGTGAATCTTTAGCCAGTTGCTTGAGAATTTCCAAGTAAGCCACCGATCTGAGTTTCCTGAAGGAGTTTGGGAAGTACTAGTTTTATTCCCATTAGAGGGGTCTAATCTAATACATCACAATTTTTCACATGCTATGAGCTTTGTGTGATCTAATCTTAGCCTAATGAGGATAATAACAGGGAAATAAAATGGCCTGATGTTTTATTTATGGACCTGTCTTCAATTAGACAGAGTCTGATAAACTCATGCGAAAACAAAAACCGTGAGCTCAGTTTCAGGTTGTCTTAAATTCTGCACAATCCCACGAAAGAGAAAACAATGTTAGTATTTGCTCAAATGGCTCCCATTAATACTTCCTAAACTAAGAGCCATTCATGAACTCAGGTTCTAGAAAAAGATTTAGAAGTCATTTTGGTGGCATTGTGGCATTTGCAGAAATAACCAAAGTGTTACGGAGTACAGTGTTAGCAATGGGGCAGGTGGCAAGTGCCCAGGGAAATAAAGAAGCAGCAGTTTTATCATTGGTCTTGGACCTTTGCAATTTTGATGTTACAGGAGAG
>VZTO01008013.1:192557-203129 GCA_013400615.1 Syrrhaptes paradoxus | reverse complement strand
TTTTCACTATGAGGGTGGTGAGACACTGGAACAGGTTGCCCAGGGAGGTTGTGGATGCCCCATCCCTGGAGGTGTTCAAGGCCAGGCTGGATGAGGCTTTGAGCAACCTGCTCTAGTGGAGGGTGTCCCTGCCCATGGCAGGGGGTTGGAACTTGATGATCTTTAAGGTCCTTTCCAATCCAAACCATCCTATGATTCTATTATTCCCCTCAGATGGGAGCCCATCCCAGCAGCCCACTGTGCATCCTGCTCCTCCCCTTGCTTGTCTAATGACCCCATAGACAAAAAAGGGAGTTTTTATTTTGTTATTGTTCTTTTAACACTTCCATATCACTGTACTTAAAGACTCAAGGGTTATCTATGATATAATTTCCCACAGTTTTTCTTGCAGGACACCTCAGCGAGGATGCAACACATCCCTTAGCTTAAAATAATGTGTAATATCCCGGGGATTTTCCACACACAGGAATTTGCATTTAGAGGTTTACAAGGTAAGGTATTGTTCATAGAATCATAGAATGGCCTGGGTTGAAAAGGACCATAGTGACCATCTAGTTCCAACCCCCCCGCCATATGCAGGGCCACCAACCACTAAACCAGGCTGCTCAGAGCCACGTCCAGCCTGGCCTTGAATGCCTCCAGGGATGGGGCATCCACGACCTCCCTGGGCAACCTGTTCCAGTGTGCCACCACCCTTTGGGTGAAAAGTTTTCTCCTAACCTAAACCTCCCCTGTCTTAATTTAAAACCATTTCCCCTTGTCCTATCACTACCCACCCTCGTAAAGAGTCGCTCCCCTTCCTGTTTATAGGCTCCCTTCAAGTACAGGAAGGCCGCAATGAGGTCTCCCCGGAGCCTTCTCTTCTCCAAGCTAAACAAGCCCAGTTCCCTCAACCTTTCCTCATAGGAGAGGTACTCCTTCATGTTTCATATGCATATATTTTAGCCACAAAACATCTGTGAAACATCTTATAAAAGGGGTGTTTCTGAAGTACTTGAACATTTGTGAAATGTTAATTCAGACATGAAACAGGCCCTGTTTCTGGGCAGATAGGTTTCTTGTACTCTTGAGTGCAAGAGGGATGGTGGAAGAGGCTGGGAGGGCTTGCAGCTGGGGTCCCCTGCCCCAACCCATGCCAATCCATAGTGCTGCCCATGCAGCACTGGCTCGGTGTCACTCTCTGTGATGTGTCGGCAGCCAGAGCTCAGAAACAAGCCTGCTGAGTCACTGCTAGACGAGAAGTAGGAGGAAGGGCTGGCTCTAATGAACGCTGCAACTGCTGTTCGATCGGACCCACAGACAGTAAGTAAGGCAGTTTAGTTTGAAACACACCAAAACCACCAGGAACTGAGAGCAACTGATAGAGGCAGCTGTCAAAACTGGAGAGAGTGAGAAATAGGGGCCGATCCTGCATCAGACTTGCAAAGCCCCTGACTGGACAAAACAAGGTGATTTTTCTTAACAGCATAGAGCCTGTAAAAACACAGAAAATGAGGGCAGGAGGGCAAAGACAGAAGAGGGAGCATCCTGCGCCAGTAATGTCAAGAAAACAGCACAAGGACCCAAGAAAAAGATTGAGACCTTGTCTGCCCTAAAGCAGTGCATAACCCTGATAAATCACACTGTCTGTCACTTTGCTTTCTTGTCACCCACGTTCAGCAGCCTCAGCCGTGCCAAGGTGCAGCCCAGGTGAGCGATGGCACAGCTTGCCACTCTAGCTGGGCTGGAAAGTCTTTCCATGAGGTGGAAAAAATATTCCCTCTCCTGTGGAGGGGGCCCTTACCCACTTGATTTTTGCATGAAGGGATGAGAAGGCTGAAAGGAATCCCCAGATGGTGTGGGGACAGCATTCCTGGCAGGCAGTGCTGGCGGAAGCAGGGTACAGCAGCATGCCTGGTGTCTGCTCAACCCAGCTGGTTTTCCCCACATCCAAGTGAGCTGCCTTTCAGGGGGAGAAAAAGGGGATTGTTGCTCAAGGGCAATATTTCCAAGTACCTCTGCCATTTGCCCCTGTCACCCTGCCATGCAGTACAGCAAAGCAAGGAGGAGGGCCAGCTGTGCTCATGGGGAGTTTTGTTTCATTTCCTTCTGTAGAACAATAAAAGGAAAGCTGGCTTGCATATAAGGAAATGAAACCAATGCATTTTATTCCCAGAACTATCCTGAAGCAAGTGCTGTTGAATGTGGTTTCGTTTCTCCTGATCACTGTCACTGTGTGTAGGTGGAGCCTGTAAATAAAAAAGCACCAGAAGCTGGAGAAAAGTTCCTGCTTCTTGCTACAGGACACTGCACAGGTAGAAGCTTCTCTTTTCCTTCTTCTAAAAATAATAATGCAATTTTTTACTGTTTATTTCATTCCTTTGATTAGTTGCATGTGAAAAGGCTGCATAGGAGTCTAGAGTACGTGTGGCTAAACAAAGGTGCCAGGAGTGGGATTTGTTGTTTTCTGGGGTGGGAAAAAAGAAAAGACATTAGCAAGATTTCCTCTTTAAAGGGAGATGACTGAGAGATGGCATTTAAATTGGAACAGTTTTTTTAAACTGTGTCCTGCGTGAGAGCAGTGGTTCCGCAACACGGTCTAGCTGGCAGTATTCATGTGTAGCATCATAAGCTTTGCACTGCTTCAGTTTTTTCTGAGAAGAGAGCTAGAATTAAAAAACAAACAACCCAGAGACTGTGTAGTTTACCCAAGTATGCTGAAGTCACAGGTTATGTCAGGAAGAAGACTGGCTGTCCTCTGGCTAGACACAGAATGAATAAGGACCTCACCTGGAGTACTCTGTGTTCAGCTCTGAGGACATGGACCTGTTGGAACAAGTCCAGAGGAGAGCCACAAAGATGGTCAGAGGGCTGGAGCACCTCCCATATGAGGACAGGCTGAGAGAGTTGGGGTTGTTCAGCCTGGAGAAGAGAAGGCTCCGGAGAGACCTTATAGCAGCGTTCCAATACTTAAAGGGGGCCTACAGGAGAGATGGGGAGGGGCTTTTTATCAGGGAGTGTAGTGATAGGACAAGGGGTAATGGCTTTAAGCTGAAAGAGGGTAGATTTAGATTAGATATTAAGAAGAAATTTTTCACTGTGAGGGTGGTGAGGCACTGGAACAGGTTGCCCAGAGAAGCTGTGGATGCCCCATCCCTGGAGGTGTTCAAGGCCAGGCTGGATGAGGCTTTGAGCAACCTGGTCTAGTGGAGGGTGTCCCTGCCCATGGCCGGGGGGGTGGAACTTGATGATCTTTAAGGTCCTCTCTAACCCAAACCGTTCTATGGTTCTAAGAAATGCAAGAGCTGTGTGGGCTCCGTGATGCAGGTTTGCTCTTTGGGTTTGATAGCAGATTTTTTTATTACCCTTTGAGATGCAGAGCCAGGGTTGTCAGAGGAAAATGAGGCAGCTCCCTGTCAGGACCATTAACAGGTTGGTACTTCATGTGGATGTGGCTGTGTAATGCAGTGCATCATGTTGTGCTGGGTGAAGCTGCCAACACACAGGAAGGCAAATGTCTAAAGGTAAGATTCAAGGAAACCAGTATTGTCCCAGTGACAGAGGCAGGGACAAGTTTGGCGAGGGGACTGTTGATACTGGAAGTCTGATAAAACATGACATCCTGGAGTCATGTTTCCCACATGGACTCTGGCCAGTTTCAGAAAGGCACTTAAAAATTGCAGCTCTTTTTTTCCTCTCCTTTCTTTCTGTTATCCAATGTTGCCAAGGCTCAGTACACAAAGAAATCACTATGCCTGCACAGCACAGTGAAGGGTTGCACCAACCTGTCAAACCTTTTTCAGGTTCAGGTGGAAAACAGACAAGTAGCTGCAGGAATCCACATCTGGTGATTTATTCCACCGCTTACTGTTGGTACCTTTGTTAGCCTGTGTATCTATGTGTGCATGTGGTGGTCTGAACCATAGACCTATCTAAAAAACCTTCCAGTATGTGGTAAGATATAGGCCTTGCACTAAAACATTTCAAAATTGTCACTTTTTTTTTCAGACTCCTTAAGTCTCAGTTTCCTAGATGCCACAAGTTTATCTTCCAAGGTCTTTTTTTTTGTTTGTTTTGGTTTGGTTTTTGCTGGTGGCCTTACTACACTATTTTTGCATTTCATCTTATTCATTATAAGGACGGCTAAATCTTTCTGTATAACTTCTTTGAAGGAAATACATCCATGTTTAGGAGACTATATGCTAAAACCAGTACATGAATAATTCTGAACACAGCCCAATGAATATAAATAATAATGTAAAAGGGACAGAAACTCATCCCTGGGTAATATTTATGTTAAATTAAAACTGTATAGGAAGTGTTCTTTCCACTAAATTGAAAGGAAGGTAGAGAATAGGAGAGGCAACAGAAGGGATTACTGCTAGGAACTTTATTATCAGCAAATTATTTCCTGTAGCAACAAAAAATCATAAATTAATATGGTGGCCAGTGAATGGGGAATGTATGTTTGTTGCAAATATAGCACTGAGTCCTCATTCAAGGGAGAAAAGTCTTATAATTCATTAATAGAAAGAAAAAAATACATACTGAAATATTAAAGAGAGGGGACATGTAGAGAAAGATGAGGGAACTATCAAATGAATAGCTATGAAGAAAATAAAGTAGTTCAGTGATCTTTTATTGCTGTTCAAAATTGAGAAGTTTTCCTGCAGTATTTTTTTTTATTTTGATAAAAGGACACAGGAATATATACTTTTTAAATTGTATTGCTTTATTTAAAAGAAAGACTGAACAGCAAGTGTGGAATTAATCTGATTTTTTTCTAAACTTGTTTTACACATTGAAAATATAACTTACATTGTGTCTGATCATCCTGTTTTAACATCTTCTCAAATTAGAAAAATTGTAAACTTAATTCAACCAAAAAAATTAAAAGAACAGGGGCATTATTTGAAGTAAAAATGTGTTTCCCCTAATTCATTTTCCCAAGTGTTTGAGTTAAACATGTCTGGTTGGGGGGGGGGGATTGAGAGGCAGGAAGGAGGACTGGGGTAAGCGGTGGTTAAAAGCCATCTAGCTTTCAAAAATACTGTTGGGGTTTTTTTCTTTAAATCATTCAGATCATTCTCTCTGGAAATCACTTTCCCAGGAAAATGTCACATCAAAAGCCTCCAGTTTCTTCAGTCACTCATTGAAAATTTCTCAACAAAACCTTTACATAAAGAAAAGCTGAACAAGAAACTAAAAAGTCTCCTAGCTCTCCCTTCTCTAACATCATGTCAAGCGAAGTCTGCTTTCTGGAGACAGTTTTAAGCTACAGAGCAGGGGACTGAGATACTGAACTTCTAAAATAGGTGTAAGACTTGCCTCTGACAAGTGTTTTTACAGCAAGAGAGATGATTTGGCCCCATAGCAGACTATGGCTTGGTGTGTCCTACTCTCATTGCCAGTGGCCCACCTGTGTATCCCCTCCTCGTGCAAACACACAGCCCTGTACTCCTGACCCCAGGGGACTGAGGCTAAGCCTTCACACACTCTCTCCAGCCATGCCCAGCAGCTGCCACAATGACTGAGCTTATCAGAACACCTTTCAGCAAAATATTTCATTCAGGAAAACTGTCTTTTGGCAAAACCTGTTGTAAATTTTTTTCCCCGCCCAAAAATAAATTCTTGTTGACTCTGTGGCAACTTCTTTTTTTGAGAACAGAAGGCATAAGAGCTGTAAGGAAAAGTGTTTGAAGTCTCTACTCTGGAGTGCAATTTTAGTGATTTGTGAAGAGCTGTGGGACTTGATGTCTACTGAGGGTTTGAATCCATAAATAAAATTGGTGTTTGATTTTCTCTGCTATGATCACTGTTGCAAGCTGGAGTCACTCTGTGCCCCAATTTGATTTCAGAAGCCGTACAAAAGAGTGGTTGGATCAGACAGTCATCACTATTTAGTGAAGCAGTTACGGACAACCTACCTGGTATGCCAAAAAAACAGCAAGCCATGGATAGTAAGAGTGCATTGTTCAAACAATATTCTGAAAGAAACAAACTTGCTCTGAAGAAAGATGGTTTTGCATCACCTTCCTTACAACCATGTTTAGACCCTTTTTCAGTACCTCTCCATTCAGACTCAGAAGATGAATATCATCTGACATCAGAGAACATGACTGAGAGAAAGCCTAGCTACGAGCAGGAGGAGTTGAAGAAACAGTATTACGGAGACCAGGACAAGGTAAGGCAGATACCAGAAGAGGGCATAGATCCTCCCCACTCTTACTCCTGAGTTTCACTTTGTGCTCCAAAATGGATTCCCTTGTCTCTTTGGGCAATCTGCGCTTGTTAGGTCCAAGCAGAGGAGCACTTGTGGGATCAGGGCCACACAGTAATTTTTGTAACTAGGAAGATAGGTACCTGCAATTAGCCTCCAGTCATAAAAAAGGCAGGTGTAAAAAGTAAGATGGCAGCAGCCTAGCAGCCAATTTAATGTGCAATGTGTATCTGTTTCATTGGTAACTGTTAGCAAATGTTGAACACAAATCCTAAAATCTGAGATTTTTTTTACTTGAGGCTCTGCTACCTTCAACAGAACTACAAGGAAAGGTTAATAATGATGTGTGCTGAATATCTGACACTGAAAACAGATTATTTTTAAGTCCATGTCACAGTTAATGAAGTTCCTTACGAATGATTGGGAAACATTGTAATGAAGATAGTGGGGAGGGATTTCCAGTAAGATTTTTAAAAACCTGCCTCCAGTAATACGCGTGTTCTTTCTTAAAAGAAAAATCTGCTCTGTTTGATTACATCTGATTGACAGACAGACACATTTTCAGAGGTGGCTTTCTTACACAAAGGTGATGGTGAGAAACTTCAATTTTTCTTTTCAGAAAATCAGGTATGAAGGCGCCTGGCCCGTTAGGGTCTGTAAAATATTGGTATTCTCAGAACTGCATTTCTAAATGCAGCAGTCAGACTAGAACATGGAGAGAGGAACAAGGAAAAGAGACCAAGCTGATCTTTATGCACTTTATCTAGGCATATTTAACAGCTGGTGGACCACTTTTGTAAGAAATTATTCAGTTTGTTTTCATGAAAGTGAAGAGACTGTGTTAATACCTGGCACGTGTATAAAAATCAAAAAGCTACAACAATCAGTTATTTAAAACAAAACACTCATATTAATCCTTTACCCTGGCCTAAAATGAGGCAAAGAAAGAAGACCCATGGTGATCTGAAAGATTTCAGCCCCCTGTTAAGGATTCTACAGCAGCACGTTTTGGGTGCCTGCAGACAAATAAAATCATCAAACTTCAAAACAAAGATTTAATAAGCTATTCTGTTCTAACTTATTACTGGGACTAGTCTTCATTTGCATACACATACTCCAGTACATCTGTAGATGAGTGGAAGAAAATGGCAGTTATTAAAAAAAAAAATTAACAAAGCACACTTAGTAATGAGGTCTCCTTTTACTCTTTACCTTCTCAAGTTAGCTTACAAAGTTTAGTATTTTGACTAAGGATGGTCATTGAGTCAACCTCAACTGATTGTGTCATATTTCCAGACACCTGGCTATAAAATGAAAGTGCAAGGATGCACAGTGATATGAACTACAGTTTGATGCCAGTACATAAGGTTTACTGGAGAGTGATGAGCTGGAAAAGATTTTTTTGCGGAAACAAGTTATTTTAAAATTATGGAAAATTAATTGTAAGTTTAACACTAGCAGGCAGCAGAACATACCTTGTACAACCAATATGAGGAAAAGATCCGACCCTGCATTGATCTCATCGATAGCCTGAGAGCTCTTGGAATAGAAAAAGACCTGGCTTTGCCTGCTATTGCAGTCATCGGAGACCAGAGCTCTGGGAAAAGCTCCGTCCTAGAAGCCCTGTCTGGTATTGCACTTCCTAGGGGCAATGGTAAGAATTCACCTTCTCAGGTTTTCACTTGAATTCCACTTTGATGAGGTGGAAGGGCTTTTTTTTTTTCTTTTTTTTTCCTTTTTTTTCTTTTTTTTCTTTTTTTGGTCTAGGATTGGATAACTCCATGACTGACATTGTATCTCAGTTGTGAGACTCCAGGGACCTTCTCAGCTCTGGTTTCCAGTAGAAGAAATGTATGTGTAGGTGGGGCACTGCAATGTAACTCCAACAAGGCACATGTTCTGAGTGGTCAACAGAGCAGGAATGAAAAGAGTATAATGTAGTGTACTTGCTCCAAACTGTGAACAGCCTGAGAGGTAGCATCAGCTGACTGTGCATTTCCCAGCAAAGAGCAGTGCAGCAGAGTATCGGTTTCACGTGGAAGACTGGTTTTGAAATTTACTTTTGGGGTTGGCTTTTTTAACAGGTTTGTCTTACAGATACCTTTTTGTTGGCAAAAAATGTACAACAATCTTCACTTACAAACCTTGGATGTTATTTAAGTCAGAGAAGATAGTTGGAAGACTTTGCAGCTCAAGAGGATTAACTTTCCAGCTCTGTATGTGTATGTGTGCATATACACACACGTATGAGTTCTGCATGTTTTGTATGAGTTGATAATACCATCTAGTCTTTCAGGCTGGACTTGAGGAAAAAGTTTTCATTGTATGTAGGCGCAGCACTGAAACAGGTCACTCAGAGTGGTGCAAATCTCCATCCTTGGAGGTTTGCAAGACAAGAAGACATGGCTGGACAGAGCCATGGCTGACCTCAACTAGTGCTGATGACAGTCCTACTCTGAGCGGGAAGTGGGATGAAAGCCCTTTGTCAATGTCTCTTGAAATCAGTTCTGTGTCTCTGTGTAAAGTATTAGGCAACCCTGTGAATGCCACACGATTCATGGCTGTGTATCTTGTCTAACAACTGCTGAGAGTTACCTCTGTCTTTGGAACTCCTGCAGGTATTGTTACTCGATGTCCCTTGGAACTTAAACTGAAAAGAATACCTGCTACCGAGGCATGGAAAGGGAAAATCTGTTACCGCCACTTCCGCATAGACCTCCAGAATGCCTCAGAGGTGGAGAAAGCAATAAGAGAAGGTGAGTTGTAATGTATTCCCATTTTATTTGGATTGTTCAGTCTCCTTTGAGTCCTTTCTCCCCTTTTCTTAGGCTGAGAAGCAGTCCCCAGACACAAGTAACACCAAGAGCTTACTTCAGAGCAGAGTAAGGTGAGGTAGCATACTATAGCTCTCTCCAGAGAGTTGTACTACTTGCTACTTCAGTGGTGAAGATGATCCATGATGTGCAATAAAAGCTCAGGCTGTGTCCTCATCTGGATACCATCTGCCTGGTTTGGGGAGGTTGTATGTCAAGTTGAAAACTTGCAAAGCCCTAAGTGGTTCCTGTCATCTGCTCAAAAGCTCAAGGGATACTTGAGGTGTCTGTGGCTGGAAATCTCATTATTTTGGAGAAAATTTCAAGAGGGCAGCATGGAGGGTTTCTGCCAGCAAGTGTGACCACAATCTCAAACATCAGCTTTCCCCTGTCACAGCTTTACTTTTATGGCATTTCATGCAGTGCAAGAAAATATTTTTCTCACCCTGAGGGTAGTAAGAACTTGTCGTAAATGTGAAAGTTAGATTGTCCTTATTTCCTTGACTAGCAGAGCTCTACAACATTGTCATTTATCCTAATGTTTTTCCACTAGCTTTTCAATTTATTATTTTAATATTTTCAATATATCCTTCCAAAACTGGCAAGGCAAGTGGTATGAATGGATTAAGATAATTACAGGGTTGAAAATCTCTCATGAGAATTACTACAGGGTTTCTTTGCTGTTCACAGTTCTAACATTGCGTTAAAAGAGCTGAGATGAATTACTTGATCTCTCAACCTCACTATCAAAGTGTGAGTATAGAATAAAACCTATTTATCTCTCAAGGCAGCCAGTTAATGCCTAAAGAGTGTCTTGATGTTGAGGAATCATTTCTGCAACTGACCAGTGTCATATCCGATCACTTTCGTTGTGTTTTATTTGCATGTATTTTGTCTGTATATATGAGAGTTCGTAAGTATACACTCTGTAAAATATTACAGTTCGCATTCCAACAGGACTCCACATATCCACGTATTGCACATTAATTTCCTTAGATTTTTGCATAAACTGAGTTATGTGCATGGCTGGATCTGAAAAAAGCCAAGCCTGAAAGAACCTTGGGTGGTAGTAGATACTTTTCAAAGTCATTGTGTTCAGCTTTGCTTTAATGCATTGTTTGAAACTTGTATTCATTGTCTTGCTCTTTTCTCCTTGCAGCCCAGGATGTTGTGGCTGGTACCAGAGGTGCCATTAGTGGAGAACTAATTTCCCTAGAAATTCGGTCCCCAGATGTCCCAGATCTGACACTAATTGATCTTCCTGGAATTGCAAGAGTGGCCGTGGGGGATCAGCCAAAAGACATTGGGGAACAGGTAAAACTCAGTCTCATATGCCAGCGTGCACACAGGGTCACATCTGTAACCTACCTCATATGCCAACCTTATAATAGAATCATAGAATCATTAAGGTTGGAAAAGACCTCAAGGATCATCAAGTCCAGCCATCAACCAACACCACCTAACCCACTAAACCATATCCCTGAGCACCACATCTACACGTTTCTTGAACATCTCCAAGGATGGTGACTCCACCACTTCCCTGGGCAGCCTGTTCCAATG
>VZTO01008013.1:165267-192416 GCA_013400615.1 Syrrhaptes paradoxus | reverse complement strand
GCCACCTGGGCACACTGCTGGCTCATGTTCAGCCAGCTGTTGACCAGCACCCCCAGGTCCCTCTCTGCCAGGCAGCTTTCCAGCCACTCACCCCCAAGCCTGTAGCGTTGCAGGGGGTTGTTGTGACCAAAGTGCAGGACCCGGCACTTGGCTTTATTGAACCTCATACAACTGGCCTCAGCCCATCAGTCCAGCCTGTGCAGATCCCTCTGCAGAGCCTCCCTACCCTCAAGGAGGTCAACACACCCACTCAGTTTGGTGTCATCAGCAACCTTTGCTGGAGAATGCTGGTGTTATGCTGGGCTTCTGAGACAGCATAGAGTTATTCTAACAAACAAGCCTGTTTTTCAGGCAGGGAATTGCCAATAGGAACAGTGAGGTCCAGGATCTCCTGTCTTCCCTGTTGTGCAGGGGGGAGCTGCCCACATTAGCCATGAAGGAGCCACCTCACGTGCCTTGATACAGCCTGTGCATGGCAGCACAGAGTAACCCAGCTGTATGGACCCTGAACACAGTGGTGGCCCCATGTCCCTTGGCTAGACCACAGTCTGGAAGATAGATACATCCCAAAATGAGCTATCTCTTACCAGCTCTGTGGATGTATTTGGCAAAGGTGAATAGATCTGAACATAAAAGTTCTTCTGGTGCAAGGCTGCAAACCGTGCCTCTTACAGGTTCAGTGGTCTGTCATCTCCTACTTAAAAAGCACATCAGAATCAGACCTGTCCTGGTTTTTCTCATCCTTTAAGGGATCCCAGCAGACCCTTTTAGAAGTAAACAGAATATGTGTTAAAGTGAAGGGGATCTCTACTCTTCCTCTGGCTGCTTTTAGAAGAAATGCTGGGGAATGCAAATAAAACTCCATCTGGACAAGGCCAGCTGTGAGGGTGATGTGCAGGAGCTGGGTGTATTATTTGTCCTAAAATACCTTTAAATAGGAACTTGGAATAAGAGTAGCACAAACTAAACTAGACATAGCACAAACTAAACAGGCATTATCTACCTGGACTTGTGCAAAGCTTTTGACACAGTCCCACATGACATCCTTGTCTCTAAGCTGCAGGGACATGGATTTGACAGAAGGACCATTTTCTGGATAAGGAACTGGCTAAGCAAAAAGAGGGTAAATTTAGACTAGATATTAGGAAGAAGTTTTTCACTATGAGGGTGGTGAGACACTGGAACAGGTTGCCCAGGGAGGCTGTGGATGCCCCAACCCTGGAGTTGTTCAAGGCCAGGCTGGATGAGGCTTTGAGCAACCTGGTCTAGTGGAGGGTGTCCCTGCCCATGGCAGGGGGGTTGGAACTTGATGATCTTTAAGGTCCTTTCCAACCCAAACCATTCTATGATTCTATGATTCTATATCAACAAAAAATGAGACAAAATTGGATTGTCTGTGCTTTAGTCTCTGAGAGAAGAGTAATTTCATTTCACAATTAGATAGTAATATTTCTATTGTATTCAGAAGAAAGCAGCAGATGTGACTTAATCCACATATTTCCATCATCCCCAGCTGCCTGCATGCTTCACAGATGGAGGCTATAGCATTTTATCATGTCAGAAACCGGGATGGATGGGAAGTAGAAAAGAGGCATCTTTACCAAAACTCATTAAAAAAAAAGTTAACTTACTTCGGTATAAGCACACAAGAGCTGTGTAAACCTTTTGCAATACAACACAAACTATGAGAAACTCTTTTAGTTCAGCACTGAAACATAGAAACAATGAAACTAGATGTCATGTGGGATTTCTTTTTTTGCAAATCCTCCACTAAAATACAAGCCAAAGATATTTGCTTGACTTTCAGAGATACAAATGTGAGATTTATCAGCATAATCTAGCTTGCTTGCTTTCCCTAAGTGTGTACCTAGGCATAAGAACTTGTTTTATTTACATGTGACTATTTATGAAATAGCTTTAATATTTCCTTAATGACAGATTATAGGCATGAAAGGTTAAATTTTAGATAGCTTTCAGGACAGGCATAACACCACTCTGGTCTCATTCACACTAGATGTTTGGATTATTCTTGACATAGGGAAAGAGGCTGCATTCTTCTGCTGACCCACTTCCAAGACATCCTTTCGCATGTAATAGGATCCTCAGTACATGTGACATTTCATGTCATCAGACAGTGGCTTGCATTGCTAGAAATGGTCACATCCTACATGTAAGCATCTAATTTCACTGAACTTCATTACTGCTGTATTGCATTGCAGATCAAAAAGCTACTTAAAAAAATTATTGGCTGCAAAGAGACACTCAATTTGGTAGTGGTGCCATGTAATGTGGATATTGCAACAACAGAAGCACTGAAAATGGCTCAAGAGGTGGACCCCAATGGAGAAAGGACAATAGGTGAGGGATTTTTTAAGCTTCGAGTTAAAGACAAGTGCAAATCTTCTTTTCCATTGTTCCCTATTCCACATTAGGTGTGTGAAATTAGCTACTATAAGAAAGAAAAAGTAAAGAAAACAGCCTAAATAAACTATTTACAAAGCTTGAAAAGATCCAGTGTTTCTAACACTCTCTCAGTTTACCTCTTGCTGGGATTCATGTTACAATAATTGGAAATTGAAAATCTCAGAGTTAATGGTAGGAAAGCTTTGCTGCTGCCTGTTACAAAAGGTTTGCAAGGCAAAAGGCAAGGTGGGAGGCCAACTGTAGAGCAACATTTACAGTGCAAAGTCTAGGAGTGGAGAGCTTTCTAGGAGACAGAAAACAAAATGAAGAAAAGTTGACTCCCAAAGCATGGTAGAAAGCATTCCTGCTCTGGTGCTGGGGTGTCTGACTGCACCTTTCCCACCTTTAACTTCTGCACTCAACTAACTTTCTTTTTGGGTAACTTCACAGGGATCCTCACAAAGCCTGATCTGGTGGACAGAGGAACAGAGGAGTCTGTCATTAAAATAATACGAAACCAGGTCATCCCTCTCAAAAAAGGTTACATGATCGTGAAGTGTCGTGGGCAGCAAGACATCCAGAACAAATTGGCCTTAGCCATTGCAATCCAGCAGGAGAGAAAATTCTTTGAGACTCACAAACATTTCAGGTACTTCTTGCAGAAAGGACCGAATCAAAAACATATTAAAGTCACTTCAAAGCTTCCTGTTGACTTACTGAGATATAAATTAGAGTTAGAAACAGGTATTAATTATATTCACTATTTCTCATTGCCCATACAGAGTTGCATGCCAGTAAGCCAGAAAAATTTTACATGTCCAGTAAACTTTTCAAATGTGTATTTCTCCTTAACCCTGGGAGAAGTTCAATTAACTTCAGGAGTTCAGAATATTCCCAAAGAATTCAAGTGAAGCATCTGAGGACTTCAAGGCAAGCACTGAAGTATTTTCCATTCACTGGAAAACACAGTGAAACTTAGTATGAGAAAGGAGGGCACAGATTTACCCAGAAGATGACTCAAATCAATCATAATATAAAGAATGGCAGGTGTAAAGGGTTTTGAATCAGTGTACTTCACAAATGCAGAAATAATATATCAGCACATTAATCTGCTGTTGCTATTTTCAGATTCTTCTCTGTTTGCCTTTGCTTAGCCAGTCAAACTGACTTAGCTGTCAAACAACTCTTGCATAAAAGCCATCGTGCCTAGAGAGTCCTGGACTACTGCTGCATCTGTACTAGCACTCCCCAGAGGGCCATTTTTTTTACTCAATTTATGCAGCAGAGCTAGTGAAAACAGAGCAGCACATCAGTGCTGCCTCCTTGCCCTGCACTCGCAGTCTGTCCAAAACCACATTTTTCTCTTTTTTGCAGCATTCTTATGGAAGAAGGAAGGGCTACTATCCCTCAGCTGGCAGAGAAGCTCACAAATGAACTTGTGAGACAAATTATTGTAAGTAACAGAGGTTCTATACTAAGCTGTTTCATAACTATCTAAAAATAAGTTCAGCCCTTCAACCTTGGATTGCAACTGATTGCAATTGGTTTGCATCTTTATGTGCATGGATAGTACTTAATCATCCTTCAGTCCAGCAATCTGAGAACAAATTGAACTGAGAGTTAGAGGTAAAGAAACCCATGCTCTGTCCTCAGATTTGCCTTTAAGCTGATGGTTGACAACAGGCAAATCTTTTTAGCTGTGACTCATAACTCCTGCCTTTTCAGTGGCAGGAAGTTTTGTTTGTGAAGTGTGTTGATTGGCTTGGTGACAAGTTGCTGCTATGAGCTTACTAAAACACAATAATTTCTGTTTAACAGTAAATGTCTTCAAAATCTGTAGTAAGATATAATTGTTTTATTCTATTACTACACTAATATACTGGCATTTGAATTTTATATATACATATCTGTAAGCAATATATCTTATTACATTAAAGAAAAATGCTAGAACAGAGGGAACCTTTACATTCAGTCCTGAAGGAAAAAAAAAATGCATTTATGTAACCTTGATAAAATAAGCAACTAAACAGCGGTGTTCAATCAGGTATCTATCAGGACTGGAGAGGTCAGTACATTCCCCACATCGCCACCTCCCTGGCACAGCCTGTGAGGACATAGCTTTTGGCTCATTGCAGGTGAAATGTTGCCATAGTCTGCAACTACTCTGCCCACTTCACAGTGAGTTCCAGCTTGATCTCTCAGGGACATCCTAGCTCACTGCTTTCTCTCAGTGAAGACCATATTTACACTTCTGTGCTGTCCCACTGTCACACGTGGGATGCAAGGACAGCGAGCTCTTGGACTCCTAAGAGGATCAAAGATCATGTGCAGGTGTAAATCACTCTTAGAAGGATTTTGTTTTCCTTTCAAAACCAGACATGTTCAACCTACTGAAATGTCCTTCCTTACTGTCTACCCCCCAGAAAACTTTGCCAACACTAGAGAACCAAATACGTGAGGTGCTCCAAAAAACATTACATGATCTACAAAAATATACAAGAGGCACACCCAGCACAGAGTCTGAGAAGCTGTTTTACCTCACAGATGTAAGTATCAATATTGGTTTGGTCACAGGGCAGAACCAGGAGGTAAACGTGCGAGAAAAAGAAACCACCTGAAGTTAGCAAACTATCTGTATGGACCACCAGGGTAAATTTGTGGTATCTGTCACTGGGGTGTTTTGAGAGAAACACAGACAAACCTCTGGCAGGAATACATTGTATCTGCAAAAATAATGGACTACAGGAGCTGGTGGCCCCTTCTAGCAATCTTTTTCCTGTGATTATGTGACAACTCAGTTGATTGGTCAAAATCAAGCATCTCAGAGAGGGAAAACTTACATTCCTGCCTGCCTGACATTTTGAAGGGTTTCCATTGTTTACAGCACTCATAAGATCAAATGCATTTCTGATATCAAAATATGGTTTGCAAGTCCATCTAAGTGTCTCACCTTGGGGAGCCAACCCCTCACAGTAAGCTTTTGTCAGGCCAGCAGAGGTGTTTATGAGGGCTTATCAGCCTTCAAAGACTTCATACAAGTCTGGTCAATTAGAATTTAGCAAACAGTTCTAAGAGTCCCCAGGAAAACAAAAGAAAAAACAAACCAAAGCGAACAAACAAAAAGAGTACCAAGTTTGTTCTCCTATAGCTGTCCTGGTTTTGGGAAAAAAAAAAATAAAAAATAAAAAAACACACAGGAGCTAACAGCATTAAAGATGTAAGGAAGGGATGTTTTCAATGAGCCATGTCCTTGCTTTAATATCAAAAGACTGCAAATTTACTTAACATAAGCAAGTTAGTCTGAATAAATGAAACTTGCTTTTTTTTTAATTCATTACAGTTGATCAAACTTTTTAATCAAGACATCGCTCAGACAATCCGTGGAGAGGAACAGTTGTTTGGAAACGAAATCAAACTGTTTGCAAAAATCCGCAGAGAGTTTCGGAGCTGGGGAGCGATTCTCCTAGACTGTAGTGCAAAAGGTAAGCATAGAAAACCAACACTTACAGCTGACCTGAGATTCCATTCCCTTGTTTTTAAATCAAGACACAGCATCATTAAGAGGCTGTTTTCAAGAAAGTGAAAAACAACAAGCTAGGAGCATTCATTTGTTGCAGTGTTAGGCAAGTTATGCTTTGGTCCTTCGGGAGAAAAACCCAGCTTGTGTTAAATGCTGTTATTAGGGACTTATCACTGGATGTTTCTCTTCTCCCAACAAAGCAAGATCAAGATTTCAGACACTGACACAGAACTGGTTGGTGATTCTCTGAACCATTCTTCTAAATAACAGCAACAAACCAACACCAACATCTATTAATTAATAGTAATAATAATAATTATTAAATAACCTATACAATTTTGTTATAATTCATTATTTTTGTTTAGTAGTAGTACTATTAATGTTTTGGAATATTGGTCTTTTTTGTTCTACTTTAGCTCAGGTTTAAGGTATGGAGAAAGCAATTCTGAGCCTGAATACTCACAACCTTGTAAAACCCCTTTCTGTGCATCATCCACCTTGCTCATTGCTTAACTGAACTCAGTTCTAAACGGAGACATAGGGTGATACAGAGACTGAACTCTGCTGTACACTCAACATCTTTTGCAGCATCTTTTTCACATCTTTCAGAGACCCCCGTAATTTGCTTTTAGAGATGAAATAACACCAGCTGCTAGTCGAGCAGTAGCTCTTGAAACAAGTTCTTTTAGTCTTTGATGCACATCTATGTCAACATCACTAGTGACTCTAAAACTATTGGTACAAACAGGCTGCAAAGGTGCCATCAGTCAGAGACAAATATATGTACATATATGCATATATGTGAAGAGAGACAGACAGACATACATGTCACTGACAGACAGTGCATGTCACTGTCTCTTATGTCCCATCCATGAAGTACCTAGCCAATCAACATGATTTTATGGAGAGGAATAAAAGAGTGAAACAATGAAGGCATAAAGAAATAGATGTAAAAAATGGCAGAAAGCACTAGCAGAAGGATGCAGCTTCTTCAAAGAACAACTGAGTTGCAGAAGATACGCAAGGCATCATATGGCAGTTGAACCACAGTGGGGAATCCTCTGGGCACTTTCAGGTTATCCTCATTGACTTAAACTAATATGTCCGACTTCACAAGAGGATCAGGGTAGAAGCACACTGCAGTTCTTAAAACAGCACAGCTCTTGCTGCCCCAAAATCATGTGGACATACGCTCAGGTGAAGTATTTACATGTGCAGCAGAGTAAGTTCACTTACATAGCTAGAGAACTAGAGGTAGCTTTAGAGAGCCCTTCCTCAATGAAAAACATTGTTACCAGCAACCACTAGGATTTCTGAAGGTATATTGTTGCATGTCAGACAAATCTGTTTAACTTCAGCTTTCCTATGATGAATAAAAGTATTAAAAAACGGAGATACTTTGTATACTTGAAGCCTGGAACTTTCTGTTGCAAAGCTGATAGATGTTCTTGTGGCCACGTTGCAGCTTTGTACTACCTTAACTGTACAGGTGCGTTTTCAGACTCTGAACCAGACAAACCACATCTACTTCTTTTTTTTTTCTCTCTTTTTTTGTTATTATCCAACCATGGACTCATATATCTGAATGTTGGAATTTAATGCATTCCTAGCTTGACTTCTACTTCCACATATGCACTTGATCCATGATTCACAAATTTGACCCCAAAACAGGGCAATATCAAAACCTTTCAAAATACTTAGAAACACATCTTTGCCCAAGTATGTAAACCAATTCAAAGGGATATACCTCATTTAAGATGGGAAATTGGTATTATGTCAACAAATAAATATTCACTGTGATATCTTAAATAAAAACAGCTAGTCAATAGTAGATTCCCTGGAATAAGACTGTTCAGTGAGTTTGGGGTTTTGTTTTGTTCTGAGTTTTTAAAACTCAGAAGTGACTGGTGATGGCCAGTTCTGTGAGGGTGGCAATTCCAAGAAGAACCAGTACTTTTGAGCCCCATCATAATTTCTGGATTGCTTTCTGTCAGTTAAATGCTTGATCCAATGTGTGAGATGGCTCCTTCATTGAGCAATAATGTGTGTTACCTCATCTCTGTAGTGACAGTATTGCTTGAAAGATCATCTCAGTAGTTGTTTTTCTCAGGAGCATTTCAAAGAGGAGAAATAGACTTCCTTCTTAAATCTGAAGTATATAAATTGAGTTATTTAGTAGTAAAGCCATGTTATTTTAATATTACAGTTAAAAACAATGTACCCAGTAAAGTGTGGAAATACGAAGACCAGTGTCGTGGACGGGAGTTTCCAGGCTTTACCAATTACAGGACATTTGAGGACATTATAAAAGAGCAAATCATAGGACTGGAGGAGCCAGCCATTGAGATACTGAACAACGTGATCGGTACGTCTTGCAGGCCACATGAGGCTGTTGTGTGGGAGACACTGATGTGCCTGACAATTTTTTTCCGGGATAAGCCAATGTTTTCACTGGTGGAGCAAGAGCTCCAGCCAGGATACTTCAGAGTGAGGAAGTGAATCTGAATCAACCTGAGAGTTTGCTTCTTCTCTGGAGCCTCCAGTCTCTACACATGGTCTCCAGCATTTAATATTTTTCCCAGTGGCTAGTAGAAGGGAGATAGAAAGTAACTGTAATAAATAACACAGTAAAGAAATAGTATAGGAGTAGTACCTAGTGCCAGCCAAGCAGCTTGGTATTCCCAAGCCCGGGGAATGGTGTTTCCAAACCTGAACAGGGAACCCAGCTTCTTTGTCGCTTCGTTGCATGACATTGTATGTATCATACCATCACTGCTGGGGCTGGGGGAAAGGGTACATAGTTCATCCAGTAAAAAGCACCCAAGGAAAAAGTATGTCATGATCCTTTCTCTGCTATGTTTGTTTTAGAATGCAGCTACGGTGTCTGTACCAGACTCAGTACTCAGTACTATATGCACTAGCCCCTTTTCCTGGGGAGGCCACTCAGAGGATGAGATGCAGATGTGCTTACTTGGCCAAGCGATGGCATGTCTGTTCAGACACAGCTGTAAGCACAGAAATTGCTTTATCAAAGAAATCTCAGTGATATTCCATCTCTCAGGTGTGTGATGGTTACAGGAAGTCTTTAATGGCTCGCACTCTTGGACCTAGAAATCTAAATTCCTGCTTGTTTGTATTGGTCACAAAGGCATAGTGCATCAGTTGCTTACCTGACTAGTTTGTCTGTCTGTTCTTCTCCTAGGACTGATTGTGGAGAGGTTTATGGAACTCGCTAAAAGGAATTTTGCTAATTATCACAATCTAAACAGAGCTGCTAAGGTGAGACTACCTATAACCTGAGTAAGAAAAGTGCAAGACAGAATTTGTAAATATAGCCGTGCTTGCAGTACCTATCCCACTGCATTACCCCTTATGCAAGCATGGAATTTCTTCCAGGCCTGCAGTTTTTATAAAATAAAGAAGAGCTTGAAAATTATACCATGTTTATAATGGCACTAATGAAAGTGCATCCTGCCTTTCAGTACAAATTTGAGAAGACCCAAAACATACATTCCCTCATTCATTCTGATCACATTCTTGATGCATACAACATAATGCAAGGGAAACCTGGTACGGCTGCCTTGAAGAGTTTCAAATTTAAGTCCTGAAATTATTTGTGAGCATGTGGGTAGCCTCAGAGTGATAAACAGTGCTTTTCCCCCTCTGAAAGGCAAGCCAGGATATCAGCCAGTGCAGGAACCTCATCTTTGATAAAAGGGAGCAGCAGCAGATAAACCAAAAATCATTCAACTGTGAAAGATTTAGAAGATAACTGTTTGGAAGATTTCATGTTTTGGGGTGGAGATAAATGATATGGATGTCACTGAAGGCCTTTCTCAGAAAGAGCTTTGAGGAAGAGATGAGAAGCAATGCTGGACAGTCAGGAAGCAGAGGCCATTCACGGGGTACTGCTTAAATAGGAAACTCAAAGGCAAATGTGAGTGAAACAGATGGTTTGCTACTTGACTTGCATGGCAAAACTCTACTAAGCTCCCAGGCCAACCAAACAGCAAGTAAATAAGCCATGTTAGCCAAACATAGAGATGTTTAGAGAGGGTCTTTAGGCATAACACAGTGAGAAGAATGAAGAGGAAGGAAGTTCCGGTAGACACTGAAGATGAGAAAAAAGATGGGATGCTTTCTTAGAGATTCTAGGAAAGCATTTTAAGGGACAGGCTGCAGGCTGAGCTCTTGCTTGGCTATTGCTGCTTGTTCCCATCAACTTTGTATTTTCCTTTGGAGTCCAAGGACCAGGTTCTGACTGATCCCACTCATGTGTAAGGAGGGGACAGAACCTCCCAATGTTTTCATGCTCTTTCACAACAGAGGAACCAGAATCTAAAGCATTGCTCCATGTTCCCAAGAGCTGGCCTGGGATTAGACAGTGCTGCAGCAAGGACTATTGAACACTGTGCCCACCTTGCCATTCCCTGGGGACACTGCTAAGCACTGGCACCTTTGCAAAGGAAGAAAATGCCTGAGAACTTGTTTTTCTTTTCTTTCCTAGATCAGAATTGAAGACATTAGAGAGAAACAAGCAGCGGAGGCTGAAAAACGCATCCGGATCCAGTTTAAAATGGAGAGAATTGTATACTGCCAGGATGACCTTTACATTAGTGATTTAAACGCTGTTACTGCAGAAAACACTACAAAAGCTGAAAATTGGAAAGAGTTGGTGGCTGGATCTGTTTCAAATCAAGAGCCCAGCTTAGTCCAGGAAATGGTTTCTCTCACGAAGGCGTATTTCAATGTGAGTTTACAGACGACTACACCTTGAATGCTATAGCATACACCCCTCAGCCAGATCTTGCTATAGTCAACATGAGTCTTTCATGCAATACTATTACCATGCAGGGAAGAGTAGCCAGAGGGTATAAGTGTCTTGTCCAGGTACACGCACAGCTTCTGTATTAATTAATCAGAGCTTCTGACCAGTGACAAAAATGCCAGGACAAAGCTGGTCTGATGGACTGTGTCAGCACAGTCACTGGGGAGAGGCAGTTGTGCACTGAGGGATAGATACAGTGATTAGAAAAGCTTGTAGGCTGATAAAATTAGAACTGGCTCCTAAACCACTTGTCAGCTACACCCCCAGCCTGCCATGGGTACTGCTGCTCGCTCAGGGAATACGCCATTGGCAAGTGAGTCCTCTTCTCACCCTCCTCCAGCTTTCATAGAGGAGGGGGTGACTCCCCACTGCCTACACAGCCCCACACCAGTACAATGCTCTCTTGCTGGCTTTCCTGTGGGGACAAGCACTTCTGTGTTTGGCACAGCATCTGAGAGCTCAGGTCAGCCTCAAGCCCCTCTGCATACTCTGTCAGCAGAAAGCAGTGTCAGTGGCTTGCAGTCAGATCCTAAACTAAAGTGGCAGCAGGAGCAACAAATAAAACATTAAGTTAAAATGGATTCGGCTATCTGTAGAGATCAGAGTGCATATGCTGCACTGCAGATAGCTCCATAGCAGTCAAGTTCTGAGGACAAATGGGATGTTTTAACAAAAGATCATGTTAAAGAAAGACAGCACAGAGAACACACAGTATCAGGATTTGCTTTTTATCTTTGTTTCATAAAACTCCCTCAGAAAGAAACAAGGCAAATATTAATAATGCAGTAACGTAGGAAGCAGCTCACCTTGAATTTCAATAGCAAGGTTTTGACAAATTCCTGCAGTTAAACGTTCAGGCTGCTAAGGCTGATGGAGAGAAAACCAACAGCTTTCAGAGAGTGAGTCAAAGGCAGAACTGTATAAGCTTCCCCCCTCCTGCCTTGCTATACTCTCTACTACAACATATACATCTTAGATGCTAGTTACACATTTTTGTAAATGCCCTAACCATCTTTTTCAACACTAAGAAATGCCAGGGTATCATATCTTCATGGGGCTTATGCAAGGCCAAATACACTTTGGATGAGATGGAAGCTCTTAAGAGTCCATGTCCTTTGAAAATGACATGCATAAACCTGTGTCACCTATGGAAGGACTGTCAAGATTCTGTGCAGAGTTTTGCTCCAGAAAACAACCAAATTTAAAGCACCTAGGTTGCCACCCTCCATGGTCATAGTACCTAGAGAACACATAGGCTCAGTATGTGATTTAGCTGACTCAGCCCGATTGCTTGCTATTGACTAGGTCTCTGCAAACTAGAGGAAGAAAAATAAAACTTCTAGTCTTAGGTATTTTTCAGCTTGAGCTCAATACCATCCTTGTACATGAAAGATTTGCAACCACTGAGCTCCAGAGGTATCTAAAGCCAGAAATACCTTAGACTTCTGTGGAAACAAGCTGTCTAAACCCTATAGGACCTACAAATAAAATGTGCCTCTACCTGGTCCTCCCACTGCCATTTTCAAGTCAGGTGCTACAAAAAGAAAGCAAGATGGCACCTGTTTCAATTGCAGCCAGTCACTCAGGCATAAGTGCTCACCTGGCACCAGGAGGTCTGGAGACAGCTCCTTCCCAGCATTGGAGAGGTTTTGAACCTCCCATTACCCAGGAGCACCAGCTAAGCTCCCAAGCCCTGCCAGTATCTCTGGGGAGAGTCAATCTGTTTCAATTTGCACAGATAACTAGACCAGTTGATTTGTCAAGTTAAGGAGAAAATTATCTCACTGAGGTATCAATAGATGTAATGTAGGCACAGCCTAGTCTTACTATTGCTGATGACATCTTCTCTTATGGCTAAAGTTTACTGCAAAGGTGTCTGACGCTTAAAAGGACAACCACGTCAGAAATACCATCTTAATACAGGAATTTACCATCTTTGAAAAAATCACTTTGATTTCCCGTACCATAATGGATTGGTAGTGTTCAGAGAAGACATGTTTGACACTAGAAATTGTTAACAAGTAGTATTTGTCAGGCATGTCCTCGTATAACTCTTACCAATGATAGCTGGCAGACATCAGCAGGGAACAGCCTGCCTTGGGGTTCGTTCACTGAGGGAAAAAAAGCAACAGCTGACATTACCATAACTCTTAATTTTTAGCTTTTTAGGCACAAAATAGACTAATGGCCAACATTTTCTAGGTCCTGGAAGCACTAAACTTCAACAGTAACTCAATACAGTATTTTTAACATGTGCTGACACTTCTTACTGGATTACCTATAGCCTCTTGCTTTTTTTTTTCTTTTTGGGAAACAAGTCTTCTGCCTTTTTTTCCCCTTCTTGCAGGGGGCATGTAGACGACTCTCCAATCAGATACCTCTGATAATCCTGTCTTCTGCCCTTCATGACTTTGGGGATAACTTACAGACCACAATGTTGCATCTTTTGCAAGAGAAAGACAAGTTAAGCCATCTCCTTCAGGAAGACAGTGAAGCTGCTAAACATAGGAGCTACCTCAGTCAGCGAGTGGATCGTCTCACCAAAGCCTGCCAGTACCTGAGAGAATTCAGCTCACTGTAGATTTCTGCATTTTCCATAAGTATTTTTTTTATTCTTGTTTTCTAGCATTATTGAAGAACTTCATAAAATCCCCTAAAAATGCAAAGTCAGCACAGACCTTTAACACTAATTCCCAATGTTCAGTTCCGCTTTATTTTCCATAACCAGTTATGTGCAAACATCTACTGTTACGTAAAGTGCTCCACTGGGGGAGTTGTGGCTAAATAAATGTTATTTGCTTTATGAACTCTGTAAAATCATTGAAATAGTAATTAAAAAACAAAAGCTCTGAGGGGTTGCTTTTTTGTGGGTTTTTTTTTTCCAATTATAAGGGTTTTCAGATGTATAACTTACAAACTGTAGAAATCAAATTATCAAACTTTCCTAGATAAAACTTACTGCACAACCCCAGCAATTCCCCACTTCCCTTTGTGTTTTTGCCTCACTGTGGTTGTTGCCTTTCCTGCTATTGCCTGAAAGATGACTCTCCAAGGTGTTGCCACTGTTAAGTCCCAGCCCAGTAGGTAGAGAAGGTGCACACAGTGGGCATGAAACAGTTCCAGCTTAGAGGGAAAAGAAAGTTAACTTTATCTGACCAGTACATCTACAGGATACCATTGGCTCTGTTTCTCCTTTTTCAGTTCTCCAATTTGTAGAGAGGCTAAGAGGTTCACTCTTATGAATGCCTGGAGCATCGCCTGAAATTTTTGGCCTGATGGGCAATTCAATAGATGGCAGGATTTGGATGTCCAAAAACCACCCAGGATGTTAAAAATTGGAAGGGCATCTCAACATGCAGCTTGCTGCCTTTCTCTTTCCCCTTTCCAGAGCAATGAGAACCTTTCCAAAAGCTTTTTCATTTCATGGAAGCCAGTGCAAAATATAATACTGCACACTGTATTCATGGTATCTTTCATACGGAGGATTTACTTTAATAGGCAAAGTTATTCTTTGTGTAGCAAGAGTAATGTCTTCATTCAACTGAAAAAAACAGTGCTTGTACCAGTGTGCCATGTAGTAATTTCCAACACTTACAAGAGAAGCCTTCTCTTCAGGCTAGAAATGATAGAAAGGGTTCGACAGGAAACTGCAGCAGCAGATGGCCAACTTCTGTGGCACGGCATTCACCCCAGTACAGCACACAGCTTGCTTAACTCTATTCAGCACTACAGCCAGTTTTCCATGTTTCAGTATACTGCTTTGCTACTATTGACTTGCAATGCTGCAGGTTAGAAGCCATAAAAAAGACTGATACCATAACAATTTAATTTGTTTAATTTCTATTTTGAAAGTACTTTAAACTTGTTGACTACTTCATGGTATCCCCCAAAGCACACTTGATGCTCATGTGCTACTGAAAACATCCTATCTCACACAGAGAAAAGAGAAGCAGGCACACATTGCTTCAGGCAGCATGAGATGTAGTAACAAAATAGGAAGCGACTCCCTTGACCCACTACCTTCAAGCTAAACTTCCTTATTTAATTCAATTTCACAAGTCAAAGTGATTTCATCAGACCCAGCTACTAAAGACATCCAACATTCCTATACATCCAGCTCTTTCCCTGGGTTTGTTCAAGGGCCTGAAATATTGGAATTAAAACAATCTCTTGGATCACCCTCTTGTGTTGTTTTACTTTTGCTTTTTTTTTTTTTTTAATCATATTCTCAAAGCACTTCAGACACTGAATTCAGCAACTGCTTCCAAAAAAATCCAAGCAAACAGATATAAACCACTACTAAGGAAAATTATTTGTAAAAAAAAAAAATATTTATTTGGTGCAGTGTTTACATGGAAGGTAATTGCATTTCAGTACCAAAAGAGAAAACAAGACTAGTAGCGTCATTTCATTCAAAATATTTATCCTTCTTAACAAAAATGACTTGGTATGGCTTTTTGATCCTCCATACTACGATTATAAATTATTTTCAAAATCCTAGTTGAGGTGGCACTCTGATATTAATTACATTTTGATAAAAACATACATGCAGATATATAAAGGAGAGCTCTAAGGAATTAAAAGCCAAATTTAACAAATGAGGTAGTTCATCTGGTTATGCAAAAACACAGATTTGTGTTTCTTTGTATAAAACATCCAGCCTCTGTACATGTGTCTGCAATCAGAGGTCTATCAGTTGCAACACAGCCTTACTGAAAAACTTTGCTTTTCACAGAAGGGAGAGTTCAAGAGTCACCCTAGATGTGCACAGCCGGGGACCTCGCCATTGGGACACTTAAGTCACTGCTTCCTGCTATATCTTCAGAGCATCCCTCTGTGCAGCCTACATCTAGCGTGATGGCAGTTGTTGCCCTTTTTGGGTTCAGAGCAGCTTTAGGCAGAACACCACTTCTAATTACTGAGACAATCAGACCAGTCTCACCCCAAACAACCTAACTTGGATGACTGCTGTGTCGAGATCCTGAGGATTTTTAACTACCTGAATATACAGTATTTTTTCTGTGCCTCTGCTGTAGTGCATGAAAATTTCCCTTCATATATACCTAAAAACATTCATTTATTTTTAAATTGCCAACCAGCAGCTCAGAGATTCACCATTCACATTACTTAACATTTAATTTAAAACACTACTAAAACAAGCATCTCAGCATCCTGCTACAAAAATCTTAAAATTAAATTGTGATTAAAATTGCCATTATAAACCTGTACCTGATTATCAAGTCAAAGTTACTCAACTAAAGAGAGACATTTCAGCAAGCAGTTGACAGACTGACTTTCTGCCAAGCACCACAAGAAAGGTACTCATTGTGATAATCCTTCACTGATTAAGATCAGTCACTGCAGCCAGCACAGAACCGAGTGTGCAATCCTTCATGTTATTTTTAAAAAGAAAATTCAAAGAGGAAAAAAAAATCATTTGCAAAGTGAATAAATATCTCAGACACCCAATGCTTCATTTATTCTTGTTCTCAGAAACATCAATCAGCAAGAAGAACAGTCAGCGTTGTCATCTGTTTGCCTGTTTAAAAAACAAAACAAAAAAACAAAGGTTCAAGTTCTGATGACAGACTGTCTTATCAATTACTCGGATGCTTCTCAACAGAAGAGCTTAATTAGCAGACAAGTCACTTTTATTTATTTTTTATAAATAAAATCAAGTTTCAGGATTTGGGACATTTAAAATTATTAAAAACACCCAATATTTTACCTGCATATTTTTATAAATCCAATCTGTGAACACAGTCATATTCCCATACACTCCAGGTCTAAAGGGAGAAGCACAGCCAGATCCCCAGCTGGTATCTCCAACCAGCCACCACAGGGAGCTTTTGTTAGTTACTAGGGGGCCTCCGCTGTCACCCTGCACAAAATACAAGCATATTATTAGTGACCTGGCTACCAGCAAAGATACAATCCATTTCACTCTGGCAAAACAGGTTAAGTTTCAAAAAAAGCTAACCACCAGTTTAAGGCAGTCACTGAAACAAAATGTGATGACAATTATAGTATTAAATGATGACTGCTTGCAACAGTGATGAAAATCATTTGCCCAAAGCATTAAATGAGATAAGCATTACCGACTTCCTTGTTCAGAAGCATAATGCCAGGGTATTGCCATGATTATGAAGAGCATTTGTTCACTTCCAAGCAGCAGATAATAAGACATCCTTGAGGCATTAGAAAGGACTGCCTTATGCTTTTTGGGTATTTAGGGAGAACTCAGCTCTGGCAGCCATTCAGAAGATGAAACAAAAGCTTTCCCTTTTGAATGAATGCAGCACAAAAGGAACCTAGAAGCCCATCAAAATGTTACTTTTTTTTTTTTTTTGAGTAGTAGTATCTGTTTGTAATTAATAGATGATTTTAAAAGCCTACTAGTAAGACCACAAAAATAATCAGATCATTATTAGGTGTATAATTGAGAATAATTACCTGACAGGAATCATATCCTCCTCCTCGATATCCAGCACAGATCATTGTAGGCAAAATCATGCCATTATAGAAATAGATAGAATTACACGTAGAACGTTCTATTAAGGGCACCATAGCATAATTCAAGGCATTTGATGTTTTACCTAAAATTGAAACATGCACAAAAACACACATAAAAAGACAAAATTAATACAAGCATCACATTACACTGCTATTACAAATTCCAGCTGCTAGCACTGTTCAAGATGAAATAAACTTCCACTGGAAACATTGGGATGGACACTTAAGATGTATGGTCCATCACACAGAGACAACTGTGACATTAAAACTCCCTTCCAAGAGGTCAGAAAGTTACCCTGCTTTCCTCTCAGTGTACTGTAAAGCGAGAGCACATGGCACCTACCTGCCTACTCCAGCCCAAAATCAACTGTGTTATTTACCAAGCTACTAAAAGCATATGAAGCTGCAAGAGACAAAGAGGATCTCCCCACAGTTTCATGGTCCAACACAAGCTACCAGCAAATCCCATACTCAGGGACCAGCTCCCCCAACATCTCCCCTTCCCTGCCTAGTACCTTCCCATACAGAAACAAACCTTTCCTCCCTTTTCACTTCTTACAAATTTATTTGCATAATGCTGTTTTAGCTTGAGGTAGTGGAAAGGACAGGTTCCTGCCCTTTCCCACGTCCACAGAAGACTGGCTTAGCATACAACCACAGGAGAGGTGGCCCTGTTTAGTAGGGGGAAAAGAATTTGAATATTTCTGGCCGCCGGTACTGATCTGAGGCTCCTTTGCAGTCTGCTGAGTGCAACACATGCTGAATGCTTTGAGACAGAATGCCCTGTGTAAATATTAGGGACTGTAAAATGGGTGAAAAAATTACGTATCAACAGATCTGGCTCAAACTGCCCAATCAGCCCATGCAACAGTTATTCGCAGACTAAAGAGGACTGGTTTACATAGAAGACCAAAATATTCCAGAGCCACTCTTTACCTCCTTGGTACTCTGCTCCCCACCCAGATATCCAGCACTGCTGATTAGGCTCGAACATCATTCCTGGATTAGGCAGGCAAACAGGCTGCACACTATCTAGAAAATAAACACAGTGATATCTGTAATTCCAGCTGTCCAGACATAATTCAAAATAAATGCATATGAAATATCTCAGCATGACCACCACTTAAATACATGCACACCACACAGCTTCTCTGCATTTACCTTCCTTGCAGATAAGCAATATTTTGCAATGCTGGCAGCAACAGAAAGTTTACCAGCTGCCCTTTCCCAGATGGCAGCCTAATCTTCACCTCAAAGTGAGGAACAAGCACAGTTAATGGTTCTAGCTCAATCCATCAGGCTAATGAGAACAATTAACCCCAGCTCTTCTGATCAGTAGAGGACAAAGAAGAAGAAAACTTCTGACAACTACCTCTCCACATTTTCTTGGCAAAACCTTGCTGAAAATGATCTCAAATTAGGCAGGATTCAATGCCTATATACAGGGTGAAACACAAAAAGCCTAGTAAATAGACAATCTCCCTGCTCTCAGCAGTAGAAGAGTCCCTCCAGATTACTTCTAGTAGTCTTAAACCAATGCACTGAAATATAAAGGACCTGTACACAAAAAGTTTTGTCCTCTATTTTTTACTGCTTGCTTACAAACAACCTACATCCACTTTTGAGAACAGAACTTCTACTAACATTTGGGTTTGGAGTTTGTTTTTTTTTTTTTTTTCCCCAACTGTTATTTGACATAACTTGGTTTAGGGTTTAGTCAGCTGCTCCACCACTACAGCCTGAGTCTGCACATACAGGAGTGACAATACTTAAGCACGTACAGCATTCTGGGGTAAAGGTACATTACTGAGATGACCCCAAAGTCCCTTACTGTGTACTAGATTTAAATAAATCCTACATATAAAATCAGAGGGTGTGCCCTCTGCCTCTATCCTGTCTCTGTCTCTAAGGTGTCTCTAGCCACATTTTGTGTACTTCCCATAAGTATCCACAAGGATTTCTTGATAAACTTCAGAAGTTTTAAAAGATGTGCTCATCGTCCTTGGGTTTTTGCCTGAAGAAGACCAGAATACATACCACTAAATGCCAGCGGTGTCTCTAACTTCATAAGGGCAACATCATTGTTTTTAGACTCTGAATCATAATCTGGATGGGAAATAATCTTTTGCACTCCGTATCCATAGTTGTAGAACATCTCATTCTGATTCAGAATTCCAGCAAAAGCCCTCCAGAGATATGGGTCAGAATATTGTCTACAGGAAAAGGAAAGGTTAGTAAATTTGCTTCTTTGGTAATAAATCACAGATTATGACCTTCAAAAAATTGTCTTCAGGAACGGTAGTCAAATGCACGTGTGACCAAGAATGCATATGCATTCAACTGCCATTTCGGAAGAGCAAAGTAAACAAATTGCAAGACAAATAACTTCAGGAAAGCTGGACTCTAATTACATTAATATATCCAAAAAATCTTTGAAATAGGTTAAGTATCACTGCCTATCCCCTTAGTCACTCAGCAGAGCAAATTATAGTCTGAGACTGTTAACACAGAAGTCTATTGATTTCCATGGCTGACGGTTCAAGCAGTTATTTCTGAGATCTCGCATGTCAGTGGTATCACTTGTGTGCACGATCCAAAGCACGTAAAGGTAGCAGAAGCCAGAATTAGTAAAAACATGGTCTAGTGAAGGAATTTCACCATCTTGAAAATGCCAGGGGTTTTTTTGTTTGGTTTTGGGGTTTGGTGGGGGTTTTTTTTAATGTTAAGCATGCTTGCTTCTGCTCCAGCAGAGTTTACAAATGCTCAATAGAAAACTGCCTAGAAGTGTTAAAACTTCCTCCAGGAGAACTGCCAAGGCAGTACTGCTTGTGAGCCCCCCTTCCCCCCCCCCAAAAAAAAAAATCAAGACTGAAAACCCGGTTTATGCCAGCTACAACTTGGTTGCCATTCCTAAAGCTTTTGCAAACTACAGAGCTCAAATCAGAAAACAATGGAAAGATACGATCATCACATAATAAATACTTGCATTCCTTTCTCAAGGTTAAAGACAAAGTTATTTTTCCTTGGCTTAGCCGCAAACTGTAATCCAGCCAAACAATTGTTAAAATGTTGGGTTTTCCCTCCAACAGAAGCGGCCACTTTTTAAACATATTCTGCTACTGTACACAAGGTACCAGACTACCCTTAACACTCCTTTATAGGTTAAAAATGTAAAAAGCACCAATTATTTTTCTTGTTGATGCCTGTGTAAAGTGCTCCTTGGATAGGTATAAATCTACATTTAATAGTGACTAGAGACTTACTACCCTGTGGCATGAAGATACAAGGAAATACACAGTACAGGCATCTTGAAATTGTCATATCTACAGTTGTGTGACATTTGAGGATTTGGGATTTTTTTTTTCTTTTTTCCCTTTTCCTTGTTTTTCCTCGCAGCGTAATTCAACATCTTTATGAAAACGTTGCACTGTCTGGCATTAAGCTTGGTGCTTTGAGTTTACATCTTAAATTGGCCAGGTATCTGTGCTCAACACCACCATCCAATTTAATTTCCACCTTTAACGAGTAAAATAAGATTTTCTTCCTGTAGAAAGCAGACAGACGATCTTCATCCAGCCTCCTCCAGGACAAGTTTTCCCTTAATACTTGAAAACCTTATTGCTACACAGACAAAATACTGTACCTAGCACCTGCATTCAAGGCAAGGGGGGCAGGAAACTTCATTAAGTTTTAAAGCAGAAAGTTGAGAGGCTTAAGTAGATTTGTGCATTTCATCCCGAAGCAAGAAAAATCCTCATTTGAGAGATGAATGAGTGAGCTGCTCGCTCCGGCAAGACTCACCCTTCCACGCAGTGTGCTGCTGTCACTATCCACTGGGGAGTGATGATGGAGCCCCCGCAGATGTGGACGTTCTGCACGTGAAGGCTGACCTGCCATGGCCACTGCCCCAGCGTCGCCCTGCGGCCACCCACAATTCTGCTCATAATGCCTGCCCTTTCAGTGGACAGGCCGCACTCTAAGGAGTCAGTGACACACACACAGACATTAGTTAAAGACCCAACTGGTCTGGAAGGTGGCTTCTGCAGCTCAAGCTTCACTAACAGAGCGGAGCATGGACCACATCCAACCTCCGCACTGCTGGCATTCAATGCGCCGCAGCTTGAGTCCCTGCCCCAGACACCAAGATCCCGAGTCTCCCATAGCCTAGACCCCCTTTCACATGCCAAATGTCAAGAAGAGTATTTGGCAGCTGCTGCCCTCAGTTCACCACAAACCATAAACCAGTGGTTCATTATGCCTTTGTGGTATTCAAACATCTCTGGCACATAAGCACATGCCTTTGCGTTGTGCAACAAAACAAACAGCCAGGAGTGGCCCCACAACAGCCATCACCATCAGGAACACCTTGCCCACCCGATGCCCATGTCCTGGAGAGCAGATATGCCACAGACATCCCACCATTGCTGCTGGGAAAGGGCTACAGAGCTCCACCACAGGCAAGTCATTTAAGGGAACCAATGGCAGCAAAGACAAAAGCAACTGGGAGATCCAGCATCCTCCTTGTCTCCTCTCCCACCCTGCTCCTTACACTGCATTGTTCAAAACTTGGGAATCAGAGTTAAATCACCTGCCCATCAAAAGTCATCAATTATTTATGCAGGTTCAAAAAGGTTTCCCAGCCAAAGCACTTCAAAGCATGAACAAGCATAAGTTTGAGAAACACAGTCACTTACTGATGCAGTGCAGAGAAACCACATTTCCTGATGTGCAGGAATCACTGCAATAGAAATAATAAAAAAAAAAGACAAACGGCATTTTAAGCACACAGAGAAGCAAATGGTGGGCGAAGTTCACCCTCCAGCTGCTTCCTGCCCTTTCCAGCTACGTGCACTGCCTTCACCCACATCTTCCTGCTGAGGGTTCCCACCTTTCTTTACTCTCTCCAGCTACCCTACCCTACCAGCAACCATCTGGCCTCCACCATTTCTTGCACTCACCAAAACTGCCATGTGGAAGACTGCAGTTATCAGTACAATAGAGGAGCAAGATGAAGAACAGCATGAAAAAAAGTTGAGCTGATTTATGAAGAAGTTGTAGAAGAACCTAAACAAGGGAGTCACAGGAACTCTGCAGGCACATCAGCCTACAGGTTTAGAAACTAGACACCTCAGAGTTGTTTAATGAGAATCAAAATCATACTTTCCACAGTGAAAGATCCATTTTGCATGCTGTGTGTTGATGTGACTGAGGAAAAAAAAGCTTCACCAGCTGCTGTGAATGTGTTACAGTTGGTAGCTATTGTCACCATACAGAAACTCCTGTTGATGGTCAAAGAGCCTTAGAAAAGTATCTTTGACATGGCAACCTTCTGTCCAGCATGGAAGGAACAGGATGGAAAATCTTCTCTTTTGAAAGAGGAGACAAAGGATGGAAGAATGACAGCTGTGTTTTTAAATAGAAGGGAAAGCAGTTTCTGCAACCAGATTAAAAACAAAGTCTCTTTCCCTCAAATCCCCATGGAAAGATGTGCTTACATTATGCTACACATTTTACAACAGCTAAAAAAGACCCCTCATAAAAGGAAAGAAGTTTGTATTAAACAAAGATACCTGCTATACAGCTTTTTGTACAAGTCTATATTCCCAGCACTTGTGTTCACATTCATGTAGCTTTTAAAGCTAACTTCTGTTGCTACTCCTTGGCTATAGTAATACGTGTCTCTGCAAAACAGAAAGTCCATTATGAAATCCAGTAGTTTCACTTTTCAAACATGTAACAGTAAACTGTGCCAAGCTAGAGCTTCTGACATGAATAACACTAAAAATATGATTTTTTTTTTTAAATTAAGCACAGATCTCTGGTGCTGTAGTACAGTGACAGAGACTCAGATTCTTCAACCATTTGTTCCATTTCCCAACAAACAGTTACTAGATTAAAATAATATTTTTATCTAAAATGTGTGCACAGTAGGAATCTTCAGCCTCATGAAACAGGGCAAGACAAAGAGATGCCTTTGCTGTTACATTTACACAGCATAACAAAGTTCAGGTCCAATAAGTCGTGACAGCCATGTTTCTGCGGGACAACGAGAGGGACAGCAAGTGCTGTTGCTCTGCCAGGCTTTCTAGCTGAGGAGCAGTTCTATGTAGTCACTGCTGGGCTGTCTCACTGGGGTTGGAACTACTGGGGTCATTGCTGGCTCAGAGACCTGAATTCAGAGCACCATGACACAGCGTGGGCACACACAAGCTTTGCCTGCCCGGGCAAAGAAATTCATTCCATTACTCCATGCGCAACAGCAGACAGTATTTGACAACTGTATCAAACAGAGGCAACATCAAGCATTTCAGCTGCAGAAGAATTCAGGCTACAGCGTTGTGTGGGGAGAACGTGGGCAGCACTCGGGGCCGCGAATGTTTATGGCGATCTTCCATGTGAGCTGGTGTTACTTGTCTTCAGAAGATCAAGGCTTTCCATGTAATACTGGTCATGACGGGTTAAGTCAGACTGGATGTTATTGAGCAATTATAATGCTCCAAAGTGAGCTCTTGAAGATGGCTGTAAGTGAATTGTATGGGATACAAGTGACCCCACTGAGTAACCTACTGCATGCGTGCCAGACCCTGTTACTTCTTGGAGCAACGCTCCATTTTTATTCTCTAACATCATTAAAATCAGACCCACTTGGGTTTGCAAGAACAGGATTGCCAACTGGTTTTTGTTTCAGCTACACATTCTTAAAAATGTGAAGAGGGAAATTTTAACCTTTCTACCTATGTGCAAAGGCTGACGAAGATTAGACTTACGCGCTGTAGCCCATGTCTTCACACGCAGTCCTCCCATAATCATCATTCCAGTCATTATTACAAACAGGATACCAGGATTTGCTGACAGGTGAATAAACTTCCAGGATAAAGTTTGGTCCAAAAAGTCTGACTGCCAGAAAAGGAAGAAGGAAAAAAAAAAGAAACCAAGACCACCACACGCTATATTACTGCTCTTTCTCTGGTTAGAAGCATTGTTACCCAAAATATTTGCATGTATGAACTGATGTTAATTTAATGCTGCTTTCTACTCAAATTTTGAGTAAATATCAAGTAGACAGAAACATCACAATGACTTAATTATTTTGTGAAAGGCAATTTAAAAGAACTACTGGTTTAAAAATGCAAGTGTACGAAACAACCTTCATCTTTTCTTTTCAGCTTTTACGCTCAAACTGTCTTTCACATTCTACCACTAAGAAAGACTGCAGTAGCCAATCTTTTATCTCTTAGCTATGCAACCATATATTTCTTAATATACTTAAATCATGTACTGCAGATAAATAAAATATAATCAGTTGTAATATATTTGGTATATCTTAATAATATATAAATGTATATATTTGGTATATCTTAATACACCAAATTTCTTCAGAGAAGTGCTTGCAGAGCAAAAACGTAACAAGGAGGAATTAGCTCTGGCATTCCATGCCCCATTACGTATTTATTTGCACAAAAAATTAATATCAAATAGTTCAAGCAAAAGAACACATTGAACAAGCCTCTCCAAAACCCCATTATTCAGCCAAATGGAGAGGAACAGCTTCAGAGCATATGCCTGTAAATGCTAACCCTGCGTGAGGCATGTGCAGAATACAAGTTCCCAGAGAGAGGAAAAGAGCACAGCCAGTTTTCCAGAGTGGCACTGGAACACCACAGGTGTTAGAAACAAAATGCCACATCCTTAGAATGGACAAATTGATTATGTTTCCACATTCAGCTCTGCACTGAAGTGCAGAGTCTCTACTTCCTTTGGTAACTTTTCAGTTGGAAACACTGATCAGGCTTTCTTACACAAAGGAGTTATCAAGTAATTTATATTTATTGGGAGAACCAGGAACGCAAAATATGTGGAAAAAGACAAGCCTGACTGAAGACCTCCAGATTTATGTTATCACATGAAGTTCTACTAAGAAGTCCACAATGGCTGTTCATTCCAGAGACAATGTTACATTCTGTTTTGCACAAACCCCATTCAAATTAAAAGGTAATATTTTAAAAACTTGTACAGGGTCTGGCTGAGGTGGAGTTAATTTTCTCCACAGCAGCCCTCATAGTGCTGTGTGTTGTATCATTAGGTAGAAAGATGTTGACAGCACCAGTGTTTTGGCCACTGCTTAGCAGTGCTCACACAGCATCAAGGCTGTCTCCCCAACATTTCAGCCTCTCAGTAGGCTGAGGGTGGGCAAGATCTTGGGAGACAACACAGCCAGGATAGCTGACCCAAACTGACCAAAGGGATATTCCATACCATACCATATGATGTCTGCTCAGAAATAAAAGCTAAGAGAAAGGAGGAAGAAGGCATTCGTTAATATGACTTTGTCTCCCAGAGCAACTACTATGTGTACTGAAGCCCTGCTTCCCAGGAAGTGGCTGGACATCGCTCACTGATGGGAAGTAGAGAATAAAATATTTTGTTTTCCTTTGCTTTCACACACAGCCTTGGCTTTTGCTTCATTAAATTGCATTTATCTCGACTAATGAATTTTTTCCATCTTATTTTCTTCCCCCTTCTCTGCTGAAGAGGGGAGTGGTAGAGCAGCTTTGTGGGCACTTGCCATCCAGCCAAGGTTCACCCACCACAAAACTGATTAAAAGTTAAGCCAGCTCAAACCCCTGAGTCAATCATTTTGCTTCAGCTTTTCAATCAGACTGGAAACAAACTGAACATCTTGATATAGGCTTCAAAGCACTCAAACATCCTAAACCATTTTAGAGACACAACTTGGGCTAAAATGGCCCTATTGTAACTTGGGCAAGCTTTGAACAAGGCAATTTGCTCAAAAACTCTTCCAGTTGGCTGAAGGTCCACCGCCTTAACTGCCAGCACTCACCACACCGGGTTTCATCCTCCCCGTTGGGGCACTGGCTCACTCCATCACACCACTGCACAACTGGTATGCACACTCCTGAGGATCCACACTCTGTTAAGGAGCCGGAACAACGATTTGCTAGGTCTGCTGCAGGGAGAGAGCAATACAGTCGTCAGGCTGAATATCAGCTTAGCCTCAGGCAACTACTGCCAACTCTTATTTGATAGAGCAAAATGCCTGAAAGAGCTCCTATGCTCAGAGGTGGGAGGAGATTTAGCCTGACACAACAGAAGATGTATTGCTCTGTCCTTTACATCACTTGTCAGATTAAGTCACTGATGCAGCTGATTGGATTTTGTCCACTGCCTCCCCTGAATAAGCAAGCACCATTAAGTTGTCTAAAAGGAGTCAGCTTTACACTGACAAAGCATAACTTATAAACAGAAAAGGAGGAAGAAAGTGATTACTCCAATTACATACTTTCGCTTTTGCTGCCATGTACAACAAGATTACGTTCACTCTGCATAAATCAAAGTGAGTAAAAAAAAAAAAACCCTAAGAATGCAAAGTGTCATCCTATGGTTTCAAATGAACTTCCTTCTCTCTTTTTTTCCTGCACAGAACAGAAAGCAGCAGCTCCTAAAAACATAGCAAATTATTTCTTAGTTTCCTTTGAAAAGTGGCTTTCATTGAAAGGGAAACTAAGTAGCACAAGACAAATGTCACCTAAGCCAAAAAGAACTGGTCTAGCCAAGCTCTAGAGCTCAGTCAGAGTGCCAGCTATCCCCCAATGCAAGAACCTTTGCAGGAGGTCCAACTACTCTTTACTAACAGCTATGGTGATGTACAATTGTACTGCACCAGGTTCTGCCAGATAGATTGGAGCCTTCCAGAGAAGCCACTTGAATAAGTCACTCCAAAAGAGTCAAAAAGCTGATTCCATTCATCAAGTAAATAAGTTTTTGATATTCAGTGATGTAAAGTGTCAGCAGCATTGTTCATTAAAAAAAAAAAGGGGGGGGGAAAAAAAAAGAAAACTGAATCATTAGGAAGCAATATTAGTT
>VZTO01008013.1:139709-164073 GCA_013400615.1 Syrrhaptes paradoxus | reverse complement strand
TGAGTAAAAAAAAAAAAAAACACAAACACCCTAAGAATGCAAAGTGTCATCCTATGGTTTCAAATGAACTTCCTTCTCTCTTTTTTTCCTTCACAGAACAGAAAGCAGCAGCTCCTAAAAACATAGCAAATTATTTCTTAGTTTCCTTTGAAAAGTGGCTTTCATTGAAAGGGAAACTAAGTAGCACAAGACAAATGTCACCTAAGCCTAAAAGAATTGGTCTAGGCAAGCTCTAGAGCTCAGTCACCCCAGTTGGGGATGACTTCTAAGGGGAACGTATCATCTGTGGTACAGTTTACAGTGGTGAGACAGGCTGGGCTCACACAATGCTAACACACTTTCAAAGCAAAAGCCTCACAGAAACAAATAAATTGGCACGAATTACTTCTGCTCCAAGAGAGATCACATTTTACCAAAACAAAACATACCTTGACTGTTTACGCTCTTGCAGTTCAGGTATATAAATTTACTTCAATCTCCTTCGTTCACTTGAAATTAAGTGAAGTTCAAATTTGGAACAGAGCTCCATTTCAGAGAGGACACACAGCAGTGACTTCCCCAATTAAATGCACCACAGAACGTGTTGTCTGCGCACAGTCACNGGGGGGGAAAAAAAAAGAAAACTGCATCATTAGGAAGCAATATTAGTTCATCTCTCAGGAGACAGGTAATGAATACTTTCCTGACCTCAATTCAGCATAAAATGGAAGAATGTCTATATCTAACTTTAAAAGTTTAATTCATATTTCTTTCAGGAAAAAAAAAACATCCTTACCAAAATACCAGCCGAGGAAAGCAGCAATTGCACAACAAATGACTAGTAAAATGGATAATATAATGACTATGGTTTTCTTTACACCTGAGAAGAAAGGAGAAATTAGGTTCACTAATAAGGTAATTTCCAGTCACCAGCACCATCTATTTCCTTGACATTAAAAAAAAGACATTTTTTGCCAGACAGACTTTTCTCCATTCTAACACCCTTCCTCCAAACCACCTAGATTCCTGTCCAGTTACACCGGCATCCCAGCCAGATATTCCTTCTTCATCCATGGAGAGGTGGCTCCTTCAATACAAGAGTTGGAAGGGAAGTTCTCTTTTATTTGTTATCTTACTTTGGAAGACCTTAAGTCTAAAATTGGAAGAAATCCTGACAAAACTTACTTGATGTACATGTTCTCCCAGATGAACGTGCTACTGGAGTACTCGACTGATTGGTAGCAACCCTTGGGACATAGCTTGGCACTGACGGAGCATTTGTTGAGAAGTACTGTGGGTATGGGTTAGCACCTACTGGCTGCCTGGCAGAAGAGATGTTTTCTGGCTGAAAGCCATGATTTTCATAGTATGGCACTGGACCCTATATGATAATGTTGAGAGGAAGGAAACAGGAGAAAATGAAAAAGAGGCAAGACTGCAGTTAGGACAAAATACATTTCAGATGCCATTTACATTAAGAACCCTACTAAGTAATTCTGCCAATGTGGAAAGACACCATGCATGCATACACATACTAGCGACTCCAATTTACATGGAGAAGGAGATTTACAGTACATACCTAATACCTCACACTTTGAATAATAAAATCAAGAGACAGTGAGGCTGGAAGGCATATGAAGAGATCAGTTTCCTGATCCAAAGTAACTCAACCTAAGAAGGATTCTTGAGCCCAGCCCTCCAGCTGGCCACACACACAATTGCACTGAAACATCTGACAGGGCAGAAATAAGCAGCAAGGACAGTTTTAAGCAGTACCGCCATCAAAATAAATGCTGACAAGTAGCAGCCTTTGTGTGTGCAGTTGTCCAGGTCTAGGATAAATGCTTACTGCCCCATTTTGTCCTATGACAACACCAGGTATACCTAAGCTATTTCTGAAATGCACTGGTCTACAACAGGTTGTGGAATATTTATCCTGGAAGAACTTTAAGAACTATTGAGAAGCCATTCCAATCTATCCCTCCAAATTAAGCCTTAAAATTATGAATCTCTCCCAGAAGTATCCACAGACTTGAAATGCTAGTTAATTCAAGTCTCTTACACCTGCCTCACAGTATATCTTTCCCTTTTTGCAGAAAATAAGACACAACAAATAGTCCACATTTTAAAAGACTTGTTAACCAGGACATCACTCAATAGGCTGTTACTTGCAAAGAAATAAAACCTCTTTAAAAAAAAATAAAATCAGAGAGGAATATTGTGACTATTTTGTTTACTTACTACAGTAGAGGTCATCTTTCCTTTGTCAGCAGTACCGAAACAATTCAAGTGTTTGGAAGTAAACTGTGAACCTATATATATAAAGAAAGAAAAGAAGAAAACAAATCACAACTAGAAGCTTTGTCGACCTTTCTTGTCAGTTTTTCCCTTGGAAAAATGCCAAATGTGGGGGAAAAAAATACGGAAGTATTTCAAGAGAAGGTACAAGTTAAGGTGCAGCATGAAATCGGATCTCAATAGCCTCTCAATACAGCCTTGAGGATTATACAGTGGCAGCTATTCATTAACACGAGCGCCACACAAACCGAGAAGATTAAGTTAGTGCTCACTCTCGCTGACAGAATGAGAGTTAAAGAATATCCTGGCAACAACCCATGCAGCGTCAGTACCAAGTTCAGGTCCTCCTGCCTCTCTCAACACTTACTCATGTATCGCTCTGAGGTTTATGAGACAGGAATGAGAAAATGAACAAAGCATCAGGAAATACAAATTCAGCTAACTCATTTGGCAATGCCACAGCTAGCAGCCCTATGAGCCACATCATTTTCATTCTCCTGCATTGCAAACAGTTGTTTTCTTGGCTGTGTGTTTTAGCCACCACACCAAAAACAGGGAAAGATGCATGGCAGGGAAACGATATGGCACACCAACACAAAAGTTCTTCAGAGTAAAAGAGAGAAGTTACATCCGATGTTTAAAGCATATAGCAGTTTAGTTTAAAGTTAAATATTAACATTAAGTAAAACCACAGATTAGCAAAGGCACAAGAAACACAAAATGCTTGCTGCCGCAGTTAACGCAGGCAATCATACACCTCCACAAGCAATCATTTTAATAAATAATTTAAACGAATGGGACCTCTCATAATGTTACTCTTCATTTAAAAAAGGCTAGGAAGTGTCTCAGTCAAGCACTGAGAAACACCTTTCTGCAGCTTCCAGAGCAGTGCCTTGCATACAGACACATTGGTGTGATCCCTGTTGAAAGCCACGACTATGAAGAGCAGGCATGTTAAGACACAACATAATTCGGCCTGAAGTATAAGGTGGTCTTTTAGAACCTGTACCTGGGTGTCATCTCACTGAAAACTGAACTTTAAATGTCTTTGAAGCAGATTTCAACAGCAGCTTAGCACCTCGAGAGTGCCAATACTTCCAGACAGTTTAGGAAGACTGATTCTGGTGTTTGCCTATTACTGCTAGCAAAAAAAAAAAAAAAAGCAAATAATAATGCACTGTTGAACTCCTGTTTGCATGGCAGACAGGGGAAAAATAAGCCTTTCTCCCACTTACAGATTGGTGACTAAGGCTTCAGGACTTCTCCTTTATGTCGCATCCATTCTTACTCGGCTCTTCATGGCAGAGTCAGGAAGCGCAGCTCTGCCCAGACTTGGAGGACAAATAACAAGTCACAGGAAAGTATTTTTGTTCCTTGTTCTCTTTCTGAAAAGGAGGACAAAAAAAGGATTAGGAAGTTTAGTGACAGCAGACAGAAGAATACACTAGGTGATTCTGAGGTAAACCAACAGGTACCACAACCAAAGAAAAACCCAAATATTTTTTACACTACAGTTTAAAAGGCTTTGCCAATTGCCATATAACAGTCGTCCCCACTCTTTTTGTTGGTTGTTTGTTTGTTTTAAATGAACTGAGGGAAAAAAGATCTCTGTTGCTTAACTAGCTTTCAACCACCACTCTCAATTTAGTTCTTTTAAATCTATTTTCCATCCAGCTTCTGATTAATAACAGTTTTCCATTATCACACCACAAAACACAGGGAAGTCATAGGTATATACAGATTTCCATGGTATTACACACACACGTTTGACAGTGTATTAAAAACAGATTAAACCCAAACCACTGGGCTCCCATTAGTTTGCAAACATTTAAGGCAAAAATCAATGGGTAGCATCTAATAATTACATCATCTAGTTTTCTTAAACTCACATCACTGACACACTTCAAAATGTTTTACAAATACACTGAGAGTACTGCAACAACTTCACAGATAAGGAAGCTGGGTCATGGAGAAACAAACTGACCTGTCAAACACTCTCCAGCCCAACAACTGCAGAGCTAGAAGAGACTGGTCTGTCTTATCTCAGTCCAATACTTTGGCTTCTAACTCACCTCACACATCAGACAGATTTAAATAGATCCCATATAAAAGTATCATAAACCCACTCTGGTGCAGAAGTCTCCTTTAGGGGGAACGCACAACTATCCTCTCACTGCCAGTCATTCCTCCTGATGTCTGCTGAGCTATAATGACACTTTACTGGGTACGTCTGAAGGAATAAACCTCAAGAGTCCTTTAAAGTGAGCTGTGGAGTTAAAGTGTACAGAGATCCCCCAGCAAGGAAAGAGGGATGGACCTCACCCCTGCAGAGGGCTTGAAGGAACAAGAGACAGGGCCCAGGGAGCCAAAACCTTGCAGGCTGACTTGCTAGCACCTTCCAAGCTTTGGGAAAAGTATACCCAAGTAATGATAGGGACCCATCACTCATAGGCAATCAAGCCCTTGAATGTCAAGAACTTCAGTTTGCTCCAATGCAGAGCAGAACCAGCATTTGGACCTCCAGCAACAGAGAAGGTCCAAAATCAAGTCTGCTTTTGTTTCACAACTCTGAAAGTAAAGAAATAACACTACTGTTTCTAATGACAGGCAATAATAAGAGTATAAAACATATAACAATCACTGACATAGTATACTGATGAATTCAGTGAAATGTGCTGCCTCACCGCTTGCAGGTATTTTTTTAAATATCTTAGCTTCTTCTCACATATGCCTTAGAAGTGTTATAATTAAAGTTCTGTCATGGGTCATTAAGATTAAAAAATACATAATTTTTTCATAATAAAAGTTGTCAGAATGGAAACAAACAATAAAAAATCTAAAACATTACATCCAACATAAATTTAAACCAACAGCTTTTTTAGTTTTCCTATGGATTTCTGCAAATCAATTCTTTATATTTAAGCAAAAGTTGCAGTAGAGTTGGTCTCTACTTCATTTGATAACATACTACTTAATTGAATATGGACTTCCTAGACTATTAGTCCTCTAAAGACTCATTGAGAGCGAAAGCCACTCTCTCCCCCACACAGGAAAAGCACCAATCACCGAGTTGTGCTGCTCAGCTGTAAGTGCTCCTCAACACCATGTCCTCTTAAGCCCCTCACCTCGCTACTGGGTGAAGGTGAGCCTCTGCTTTTACCTCCTTACAACCGCATCAGGTCATGACTCCTTTATACCGCCTGTGTTCTTCACTAGCTGGGAGCCAACATCCCCAAAGGACAACAGAAATAATAAAAGACACAGAAACCCTAAAGATTTAACCACAATTTTGTTAATGAAACCAGACCTTCTGGCTTTTACCCCAGTTCTCCATGCAAGAAATCATAATGGTACTTCCTTAACACCCACCATGATGTAATTATTAAGAGCAGAACAGAGAGTTCCACAAGTACCGCTAACTATATTAGTTTCCACAAGCTTTTATATGGAGATCACTATATGTTGTTTCCATACTTAGACGCCTAAGTCAATAGGATGGAATAGTCACCTCCACATATCCCAACACAAAACTGTGAATTCAACTCAGCCAATGAAGCCAGAGTTGTATTGGCAACAGTGTATGTCCTGCAGTTAGGTATTACTTCAATACATATTTTGTGCTAATTCCAGATATGGAAACATCATTAGCTGTTTGCTAAGCTCAGTGATAGGTACCAATAACTGAAAAAATAACACCCAGAAAACCCAAACTAGTTATTTACAGTTAGACCTACGTAAAAACAACCACATGCAAACAAGGAAGAAGGGAGAGGACAGAACAGTTAAAAGTCAAATGCATTAAGTCAAGTTCAGCTTCTGAAAGGAAGAAGCATAAAAACATCCAAACTGACTCTACTGACTAACATAGTGTCACATCCAAGAAATTAGCAGTTCCCTTTATTCAGACAAAGAAATACACCACATGCAAATGAACAAACTGGCAAAACTCACTGGGAGAGTAAAGGAGTCATTCCAGCGCAAAGCTCAACTGTAAAAAAGAGCAAGCCAACAACTTATAGATTTTGTTGATGACGCCAGAAAGGAAGCATGCTTTAATTTTTTTATTCCCTATTGCTTTATGACCACCTAGAAGTTTCGGTAATGTAACCTTAAACACAATATAACCATGATATGAAGGTGGGGTGGAAAGGCAGGAGAGGAAATAAAAAAACATGAGAGAGAAAACTAGCACAGAGGTGATTCCAGATTCATTTACACGATCTTTTCACATTCTGTGCAATTCCTGCCTCTGCTACCTGGACAAGAGAAAAGAAATATGGTCAAGACTCCTGTTTAGCAAGGAGCACTAAAAAATATCACGACTTACATACAGATGAAGTACAGAAAGGTTAAAAAAAAAAAAAAATCCAGTTATGTATGAAAGAGGAAAGGAACTAGATAAGAACTTTCATTTCATTAACAAGATTTCCTCGATAACTCTTTAGGAAGTAGTACTGAATATTTTTATTGCAATGATTTTAAAAAGTGAATGTAATTTACTCCACAAAGTAAAATTTGTCCTCTGGGAAGTGTCAAAGACAACTCAACAAGCAACTGAGCGTCTCAAAGTCATGAAAATCAGATTCTTCCAATGTCCTGGCCTTTCGTCTAACCTCAATAGGGGTAAGCTCTACTCAGTCTGCTTATGCAGTAACATCACACATGTTGTGGAGAACTATACAAAACTATGTAAATATTTATATGAAAGGTTGCCACAAATAGAGCCTCAGCATTCTTAGATCTCCTAAGAAATAGCTTTGAAGCTATTCTAAATTAGCTCCTAAAATATCATTGAACTGTAGAACTAGTTATCAACAGGTGTCAAAAAACAGTGCCTCTTGATAAGCATTACCAGCAGCTCTAATAAAGTCCACAACAGTAGCCCCAAGGCCAGCAAACCAAGACTAATACTGCTTCCACCTGCAAAAAAAAAAGGCATTTAAAATCTCTGAGCATAGCCGCCTCATTTTAAACAGTTGTAGGATGCTGTATTCATACTACGAACAATCATCTATTTGTTTTCTCTGAAAATAAGTGTTACCATGAAATTCAGCCCATCACAAGTACATCACGTGTCTTTGTTAGGAAAGGTGGGGTGGGGAAGGAGGCTGAAAAGCTGTTGCCTAGCTGAGCAGATGATGAGTGGCAGAAGACCCTATTAAAAAAGCCATTTCTGAAATAGAAAGGGCCAAGAGCCCAGAAGAGCAGGATTTGCTGGCATTGTAGGAGATGGACCTATTGGTCAGGCAACAACTGCAGAAGCAGCCATTGCTCATAGCACCCACCACATCATGTGCACAGATCAGAGCATTTCTATCCACAGCCAGCCTGGCATTTGGATGCTTTCTTCCCCTGCACTACATCCCCAGTTCTGCCTCTGCCCTTCTCCTTCCATGGCAGAAGCAAACAACCTTATCTTCTGGCAGTAAAATTCAAGTATCTATAGAACTGAGGGTCTCTGGCAGGTTTGGGGTGGGGGTGAAGCTCTCAAGAATACTTATTCCCCATATTCAAATTGCAAATGAACATTTTATGAATACAGTACCAGTAGGCACCGACTCCACAGAAAAATAAAAACTAGCAATGTTAACAAATTAGACTTATTTAGATACTTGTCCAAGTCAGTTGTTTTCAACCTGTGAACTACAGATCCTGAGGAGCTGTAAACCACTTCCAAGGGGTCTATGGCAGATAAGAATGAAAAGCGAGCCTGTTGGCAAGAGCTTTGAATTCACTCCATGGGGAGGCTCGTGTTGCCAGAAACAGGTTTAGGGATCCACACATCAAAGACGTAGGAGAAGTACTAATGTAGAAGCACGGACGCAGCTGAGCTTCTGTCGCAGTACTGGAACCACTCAGCATGGATCGATCCTTACTGACGCAGGCTGTACACAGAGGACGAAGAGCCAGTATGTCTGGGATTGGCAACTCCAAGAAAATATTTTGACCAGCATCCTAGAACACTGTTGCAATTTGGTTTTCCATTGACAATCCTTACTTCCATTTCCAGGCTGGGCTACCATGATAGATTTGCTCTAGGCTAGCTTTTCTATGTACCAGTATAATTTTTAAAAGTTTAAGAAGGAAAGAAAAATGGAAAAAAACCATGCTAAGTCCAGCTTTCACATCGAGTGTTAACTTAGTCCACCTGTCTTTTGGCTTTACACTTACGTTAATACCTGTAGGCAGCAGCCCGCAAGTCCAATCACTTCCCAGTTTCATTGATCTATGCCACACACAACATGCATCTCTTCCCCCTCAACACTGTCTTAGTTGATACAAATCATCCTTCAGAGGTGAAGCCACTTCTTTTGGCTCTTTCTAAAGGGCCAAAGGCATTTGTGTAATGTTACTCAGGGCAAACACAGATCCTTACGACAAAGGCACGATGGGAGACCAGTCTCTCAAAATTACTGACACCCACCCAGAAACCTGACATGAAATGCATTAAATTCGAGGTCCAGGTAAGCTCTGATGATCAGTAAAACCATCTGAAGGGAGGTGCGGGGTGGGGTTGGTTTCAACATCCAAAGTTTTGGCCTGCAACTTTCAGTGATATGGCTCCTGTAGGAAGACTCTCTATTAACAAAGTTACTCTTCCCAAATTACTTGACAATTTGGGACACCGGTAGCCAAAAATTAGCACTTTTGCAGGAAAACAAAACAGTAGTGACATCAATACACAATGAAGAGCCCCCAGAACTGAATGCTGCTCAAGTTTATTGTCCATATGAGCAACTACTCGCTCCGTGACCTTGAAAAAAGCCTGCCGACACCAGCAGCGTCTTTTCTCACTTCATCACAGCAGTAAGAAACGGACAACTTCCACCTCGAAACATCCGAGGTGGGACAGCATTGGTGCGTACAGAGCATCTTGCACCTTGCCTCCAGCACCTCGTCACATCGTATTATTCACTCCACAACACTCCATTTACCTTTTCTGCGCGACTTTAGCTCCCATCTCGCCTCACCCACCGGTCCGGAGGGAAGTGCAACTTTTCCGCTCTACGCTTACAGGCAGAGAAACCCCCCTCCAAAGCCCAAGTTCCTTTCGGAGCCCCCCGGCGAAACTCGGACCTGCCGGGACACCTCCCTCCCCCCCAATCCGAGAGCGACAGCGACGCCCCGGCCCCGGAGGTGGCCCCACTCGCTCGGGTGGGCGAAGGGGACGGGCGGGGAGCGCGGCGCTTACCTAGGGCTGCCCCCGCCGGAACGGAGCCGGGGCAGGACGCGGCGCAGGGAGCAGGCGCTGGCTGGGGCTGGGAAGGCGTTACCGGGCGTGGGGAGCGGCGGGGCAGGGGCAAGTGGCACCAGGTGGAGGCGTCGCCCGGCCCCTTCCTCCCGCCACCGCCGGTGGGGGGAAGGCGCTGCCTCGCTGGGCCCGCGGCCGCAGGGACACGCAGCCAGACCGCCGCGCGGCTCCCCTTTCCCCCAGCCCTCCTCCTGCTCCCACTACGAACGTTTGCAAAACAAACATGCCGGAGGGAAGCCCTGGGAGCCCCGGGAAGGGCCCGCAGGTGGCCGCGGGCCGCGGCAGCCCGAGGGGCGCGGCGGTGGCGGTGCCTCCCGGTGTGAGGGCCCCGCCGTGCCCCCTCCAGGAGGACCTGTCCCGGCTTTTGGTTTTGCTGCTCCGGCTTGAGCGTGGTGCGGTGAGGGGCAGTGCGGTTTTTGGGTGGGTTTTTTGGTTTTGGACTTGCACGTCATAGAATCCTAGAATCATTAAGGTTGGAAAAGACCTCAAGGATCATCAAATCAGTCTCTTAGTCTGCGTTTCAGGGTGTTGTGTGTAAATAAGGAACCACAACGCTTCCCTGAACTGGGCAGGTCAGCAGCTGATAAAGATTGCTCGTAAAATAACCAACCCGGGAACATTATGTCTTTTTGCTTTTGTCTTTTAGGGGCATTTAATGAAGGGGCACTCTGAAAAATTACTGCACTCTGAATTGTCACTTAACAACGCTATAGTGACCTGTGCTAACGCTTCTGTAAAGCATATCTACAAATGAGTGAGGTTTTTCTCTGCCAAAGCTGAGCTCCACTGCCNAAAAAAAAAAAAAAAAAAAAAAAAAATCCACTTATCTCAAAACCTCGGAGTACAACTGAAAAAGTGCACAGGTGTTTGAAGGAATTCCACTCACTTTTAATAACAGCTCCAAATTATCTACAGCATTACTGCATGCTACACTTAACATCTCTGTATGGAGACTACAGATAAGGCAAAGTACACAAGTTTGGCATGCTAAGTGTTTGGGGTTTGTTTATATTTTCAAATGCATATCAAGGAATTACATCAAGTGCACCCAGAAGCCAAGATCAGAACTTCAGTATTTTTCCAGCTCTACGTCTTTCAATTATTCAAAGAGAACTATGTATCTTCAGACCCATCAGTACAAAAACATGAGAAGCATTGGCTAAAACTTTCACGTTTCAGCTGAACCTTTTCTTTAGGGCTACTTCTGGTCGTGCTCTCCCAAAAGGAATCAGCAAGATTCAGTAATTTTCCAGTGCAGATTCAGTTACAGGAATTGGACCTCAAATTTCACCTGAAGTAAATAATAAGATTGCCCCAAGTCACACCTACAACCAAACGCACTGCACTGTCACCTTCTGTGGTTCTCTAAAGTGTCCATCTATGTGGCATGTTGCTGTCTTTAATTTACTGTGATTCTGCCAATGGCCTTCAGAGCTTAGAGATATTTTAGGTTTGAAGCAAGGCTTCCCTGCTAAATTTCCTTACCAAGACCAAGAGAAATGGCCCAGCAAATTGTCCCTTGGCATCATGGCCACAAGGAGAGATGACCACATGACCATCAAGGAGGGATTCCTCCAGATCTGTTCTGCTCTACAGGTGAATCCGAACATTTCTCTGCTTCTGAAATTCACATCTTTTTTTCTTTGAAAGTCATTTGGAGGATATGTACTGATGCTGTCTAGTTCCTCTCTCAAGACAGAGCCCACTTAATTACTAGGATACCTAATAATTTGTGTTTCTACAATATTTCTTTTGAGTTTAAGAATGTCCCAGACCTCAGTTTGGATTTGACCAAATGTCTTGCACAATGGTGACAGATGAGGAGAAAGGGAGATGTAAAATATATAGGCTGATACCTCTGTAAGTTGACATTGTCTATATATAGCCACTTCTAAGGTATGACATCAACTCGCATGTTACAAATTAGGCAGAAGGACATAATAACAGGCAACGAGTATGCTGTGCTGAGGAGTAGTGTGCTTCTGTGCCAGAGAAGCTGTGTACTCTTTAGGAGGATGCACACTGCTTTGTGCACCATGAAACAATAGCAGACCTGCTGTGGGGGGGATTCAGTGCAGCTCCATTGAAATGAATGGCTTCTGCTGAGTTCCAGACTTGAAGATCTGGGCACATGCCAGCAGCTTGTTGATTACCTCTGTTAACACCTTTTCTTCTCGAGAGGAATGAGCTGGTCAGGGAACAGTGCATTCCCACCCTCCTTCCCCCAATTCTTCCCTCCCTTCCTTCAGGCTGGTATCTGCCTCACTAAAGGATTGGCTTTTCAGATTGCTAATGTGGTAAAAGCTTTTTTTTTTTTTTTAACTGGGTTAATATTTCCCAAGGTTAACTCAGCTTGCTAACAAAGGTCAAAGGAAGAGGAGAGCTGGAGGTGGGGAGGGGGACACTGCCGCCTCTTGGCAGCAGAAGCTGTCACGTCTGTTCAGCTAGTCCAGGACTAGCTGGTGGCCCTGTAATCTCTTCCAAAATAGTTGTATATTATTGTGTTTTAATTATGCAAGCTGGCTTTTGCAGAGCAGGATGCTGAGTATTCATTTTATTAATAGATTATAAGCAACCTTTAAAGGAGAGATCAGGACAGGGTTATTTTTTTCAGCCTGTCTGGGCGCTTTGGGAAGGACAAGCAAGTCCTCTGCTGGAGACAGGTCTTTCTCCTGCTGAGGAGCCTAGAGTTCACTGCCCAGAATTCCAGGTTTCTGAGAGCTCTAACATCAGCCAGCCTAACATCTCCCCACTTACTCCAAACACCTTTCTCTCACTTAAGTATTAGTAGTTTAAATGTTGGTGGAACCATTTCTTCCTCCATATTTATGCATGTGCAGGATGTTTGGGTGTTTTCTTTTGTTCTTCCAGGTTTACAATTAAACGTTTCTATAGCCTAGTGCAAAGCATCTGAATTTGAGCATGTAAAATAGACAGGTCTTTTGGAAAGTCTGGCCATCACCTAGCATTGTATATCCTAGCATTGTATATCCTGGCTTCCTATGACACCTCCTTGGCTCTGTTCTTTAGGGTAGCTCTGCCCACCCATTAATCATAACTCTCTTTGTTTCCAGGACACTTTGTCATCGCAGTTCATTTCCTGCTCAGTACCCAACACATAATTTGCTCCATTGTCTTCTGAATTTTTGCCTGTGTTTCTAGTGTTTAATCAAAACCCCAGGGGAGTGGGAGATAAAGTCTCTCTAAAGCCCAACTGCAGAGTACTTAAAGGATGTCAGGATGAGCTTGCGCTTGCCACTTTGGGACAACAGCACAAGACTTCCTTTTACTACACCAAGGGAATTAGAATTAGAGGTCTCCGGGGAAATCCCAATGATAAAGCCCACAACCGAAAAAAAAAAAAAAAATCAGATGAAGAACTGCCTCACCCAGCTCAAGACCTTCCTGCTTCCTGTTTTAAGCACCAGGAATCTCATTATGCCCTACTGCTGTGGAGTCCCCTAAGCATTTTTTTTTACCAGTACCGTGAGAGAGCTAGCTCTGTGGTTGACACTTTACAACAGATGCTACAGTTATGCACTCACCTATAAAACTACATCAAACCTGGGAATCATTTAATAACTAAGCTTAAGCTAAATGTATATTGCCTTTGGAAGTAGATTTGCATCTGTTGATATTACCACAAATACACACAAATTTACCCACTGCAGGTATATTTAAAAATCAAAATAAATGGGCAGATATCTAAAAAAAAAAAAAATCTTTTTTTTTTTCTAACTGCTGAATGCCTGTGATACAGGAGGTGGTCCTTTGTTAGGCCATTAACTAGATATGCTGAAAAACCACAACTCCTTAAACCAATTACCCTGTTATCTGGGAACTAGGAGAGGGTCTCATGTGCCTATAGAATTAGAAAGGTGTGTCCCTATGAACGTTCTCACTTCTTTGCCAGCCTTTCAGAAACTTTTTTGGGGAGTTTCAAGCCCTACACAGATGGAAAAACAGAAAATTGCTCCAGCTCTTCTTGGTTCTCTTCATTTTTTCCCTTTTCCTCTCACTTTAGCTTTCTAGCATAGAGACAAAGAAAGTCTCAGAGTTACGAAATCCTTTGCTCTCTCCAAGAGAGAAGAAACTGTCAGGAACAATAAGTGTCCTTAACTTTCCTTCAGGTGCATGTTGTTTCAATGGGTTTCTTATCTGTTACTATAAAACAAGAAAGAATTAAAATTCAAATACTGCTCTTTGTTGGATTTTTCTGTGTGTACCATAAAAATACAGCTGCATTTTCCTACATTAGAATAGAGTTTGACCTGCAATTAAAATAATGCTACCCTTGTGGCACAGAAATTGAACAATAATTTTAATTTATTGTACATCTCTTTCCTGATACTTCGGACTTTTTTTTTCCCCCAATCTGGTTGTTAGCTTTGTCTTGCACTTGTGACACAAAGCAGCCATAAATCTAAACTACTCAGCCAGTTAAACCAGGTTTATAGTCACTCTCGAGCCAGCAAACAGTTCCGAAGCAACTAAAATGAATCAGTGAATATGGGTTTCCAGGCACACTGATCTCACTGTTCTTATAAAAAGAAATTACACAAATACATTTTGACTAACATTTTAGAACATTTTATTTAATATGAATTTGCAAAAGGAAAATTACTCAATTCTTTTGCAATTGGCTTTAAACAATTAGTGACAGAACTGTGTTTCAGTAGAAATTCAAGTAAAATATATTTAGTTTTGCTGATACAGATGGAAAAATACTGATTGGGAAAATTAAAAAAAATCTTAAGCTAAATTGTTTTTTGTTTGTTTGTTTTTCCAAGCAGAAACCAAAAGTGATGTTTTGGATCGAAAATTAACTTTGGACAAAATTAACTTTGATTTAGTGGAGACAGATCTTCCCAACTTATTATTCAACTATAATTTGTTTTTAAACTGTTGAGTGTTACTCATGACATCTTATATCAACATATAACTTATTTTTTATAGATCCAGGAAGACCACTGATTTTCATTTATTTAATAATAATTCTATGCAGCAGAAGTAGAAAAAATGAACAAAACCTTTTGAAGAGCTGAATTTTCTGAATACCTGCATGAGATAACCAGAGATAAATTGTATCCGAAAAGAATTGCCTTTTGTTTGTCTGAATAATAAAGAGTTAGGATTTTTTTCACTTTCAATCCTAATGCAACTCCAGATTTGCTGTATAACTTTGGTGAACTTGTTTCCATCTGCCTCCATTTCCTGCTCTGTAAAGGGGAATTAACAGTATGCATTGTCAGGAGGAGTATACCTATTTTCACATTTAACCAAATATTTGTAGAAGTGCTGGGAGACTTGTTGATTAACCTGTTATAAAAGGGTAACAATAAAGTTTCCTCTTTATATTTGCCTGCAGCTAAGCAAGCTTTTATGGTCTGTTCCTGCAGCAGGTATAAGTACTTGATTTTTATCAACAATTGGGCATTGTTTTAATTCCACGATAAACTGTGCAGATGAAGTCAGAAAACTGTAAATCACCGATTGGTCACAAACAAAATACTGATCCAGTTCACTGGATCAGGCATGCTATAAGCCAGTGAAAATGCAGTTCAGCTTCACCTGTTTACATTCTTCAGCAAGACAGCAATTAACTCAGGAAAAAAATCATATTTAATTGCAACTATGAGATAGTGCTGTTTACATCTGCAAACGCAAGATTTACATTTCTGTTATTGTACATTTGAACAAATACTCCCAATGAGGGGACTTTCGCAGATCCTTGACATTCAGGCAGCTGTGCTTTCTGTGGAAACAGCTAGATGTTTTGTCCATAACTTTTCCCATGTGTGAGGTAAGACTTTACAGTTTGACTCCAATATGCTCAGGTTTTTCTAAAAAAATTTTTCTTTTTTTGTATTATTTTAACTGAAGTGGCTCAGTGAAGCCCCATTTCCAGTACGAGTATATTTTGTAGTAGAAAAAATTGTGATTTCTGAAATTATTTCTGAATCATAGTTACCATGATTTCACAACTCATAAAATACATTAAGCTGTAGTAGAAGATCACACAGGCGGCTCTCTTACTGCTTGCTGCATTTTCCTCATTAATGACTAAAATAGGTTTACATTTCTTTGTCTTACTTTGTCATTCTTGATTTAGGTCTGACTCTCCTAATTGGTTTATTCTGGTTCAATGGCTACATTAATTCCTTAAGAAAGAACTGTGTTTGCTTGCCTGCTGCTCATGTAAAGAAGTCTTGTGTTTGAAGGTGCAAATAAAGCAAAAATACTTGTTATCTTTAGAGAAGGCGGCAGGAGAAAACAGATCCTTTCTGGTGAACAATTTTTCTGGGAGAGGTGAAAGATTGATGTTTAGTACTACCTTTACTTAATTGCCAACACTTCGGCATTAAGCAAGTAAATTTTTGAACAGGAAATTCTTATGCTGGTTTAACTGCTTGTTTACCAAACTTTTTCGTACTAGTTCTATATCACCTTTGGGATTATATCCCAACCACACTGAAACATGTCGAAGTTTCACATGAAGCTAAAATAAACTAGATGAAAGTATCTGTTTTCTCTGGGATTGATTTGACACCGGTCATCAGACTCCTGTACAACCACAAGGTGAGTAATTTTCAGAAGGTAATTCGAACCCATCCTGAGGAAGGAGTACAAACTGGCTAATACGAGTTTTTGCTGGTGATGGACCTCTTTTCCCAACTACTTCTGTGGTAACGACAGCAAAAGTCCTCATAAAACAAATACCAGCTGGGGCTGGCATCTCCACTGCTGTTTTGCTTAGAAGTATCTAAAGTTTTAACTGTACAATGAAAAACCCTTAGACAACATTGCATGTACACTACCAAAAATGGCCTTGGGAAATGAGTGTTTCCATAAATATCCAAATGTAACAAAGCCTATGCTTTGTGTCTTAACACTACCACTACTACTAACTGTGATATTGGCCAGGTGGGGCTTATGACGTTTCTTCACAAAATATCTATTATCTTCCTGTCTGTCTGCAGAGGTTTTGAAGAAAAGAAAAAAAAACCAGAACAGATAGCATAGATGTCAGGTAACAGAAAAAGATCAACTAAGTGTTTATTTTATTAAGATGTTGTGTCTGTACTCAGGTTTTTTCCCACCTCCAGCACCATCAGAGCCACATTAATGCTAGAACTGAAATGATAACAAAAAAGCCCACAGTAGATAGACCATATTATTTTGGAAAGCTACACAAGCTACAGGAACTGGCAAATATTTGAGGTACTTGGAAATCTTAACTTTCCTGCCCTGTTTTGGTTTTTTGTTTTCATGTAAGTATCTTTTACAATAGTTTACTGATCAAAATCCAGTTGCTTTGAAGCTATTTGCATGCAGCTATAGCTGTTTAAAAGTTTAGTTGCTTCCTACCAATCCATATTTTTCTGTAATATTTTTATATTGAAAATTTTAAAAGTAAGCAGTTGTTTTGCTTTATAGTAACTCCTTATGCAGGATTAATATTACCACTTTTGTTGCTGTTACTTTGCTACCTAATCCTATAGATAACAAGCAGCTCTATAAACTGGGTTATAATTGCTTTGGGGGAGTTGTATTTCTGTTTCATGTTTTATTTTTTTTTAACTCTACTTCAAGACCATGCTCCCTTATTCAGATTTTGTGGGAGGCTCATTATAAATATCTACTGATTTTTTTTTTATTTTTTGTTTATTTTGCCCCTTAATTAATGGCTCTGTTTTTGTTTAATTTCTGCTTGTGTCTATGTATATGTTGCAACCGTTAATATTAACTCTACAATAAGTGAAAACATTGCCATGTTTTATTTTCTCTCCTTCTGTTGTTGCATCCTCAAGATAAAACAATCCTCTGCTTTGTTTCCAGTGAACTTAGTTCTCCTGAGCTACACCAGCCTGATAAAGAGGATTTTCACACCTTTGAACACAGCACGAACACTGCAAGGTGCCTATTGTATGAAAACAAGAAATTAACCTCTTCTTAAACTTGCTGTTCTGAAGCAGGAGAGTGATAACTTCAGATTGCTGCTCAGGAGTGAGGGAATTCTTCAGAAGTGATGCAAGAGCTTGATGCTTTTGTGTCCTGCCACCTCCTATGCTCTTCTGGCTTATCAAGAAAGTGTCGGTGCAGAAGCTGGGAGGGTCAACTGATAAACACATAAAGATTCAAACCTTGGAAACTAATTCATAGGCTGGTGGGTTGGATAGCTGGGCAATCTCTCAAAGAGCAGCAAGAACAGCCAAGGTGGACACCTCATCACAGTGCGTGTCAAGAAAGTGTCGAACACTTGGGTGGGCTAGATAACATGTACAGGTTTTTAATATATTTTCCCATGGCTTATAAATACAAAATAATCCTCTTAAAAATATTAAGTTATTCTGCTCGTGTTCGTGTGTCTTGATACCAGTCAGATTTGTTAGAAAATCCTTGTCAATACACAATCTTCTAACATTGGACTACACTTAAAACAAGAACCGTGGGATTCCACCCAGAAAACACTATTTTCCTGGTATCCTTGCAGAGATTAGAGTTGAGACTCAGAGAGGAATTTGCCCTGGAAGAGTTGGGAACTGTTAGAGGACCGTAAGGCAAAGAATCCACAAAACAGCCAGACCTTTAGCAGCCCATTGCATGCCCCAGAAGGGCAGGTATGGAGCTAGTGATTCACAGGAGAGTGCCCATACTTCAGCAAGGCACCATTTGTTTGAGCCCTGTCTGAGGAGACTTGGAATTTTTAGTCTTAGATATGCAAAAGGTGACAAATGAGCCCAGATGCCCGTTTGTCATTCCATTCAGCACAAACTGAATGACCTTCAAATATTCAGAATTAGTCACTTATAAAAAGACTTAAAGGAAGCAGCTGGGTCTCCTGCATCTTGTGCACCAAGAATAGCTCAATCATGTGTATTTTGAATGCAACCCATCTGCGCTAATCCAAAAATTGTAGCATTATGTGATGAGGGGCTACACAAGCTACAAAAAAACAGTGAGAGCAGGAAACACGAGAAAGACACACCTGTTCCACGTGAGAAGGACAATCCTATGCTAATATCTCATGGGCGACAGGGCTCTTTGCCTAGGCTGTTATCTGGATGGGACACTCAGGCTATCTGACAGGGTCGATGGGGCAAGAACAGCAGGTTTTGACTGTGGAGATTTCACACATTTGCATGTGAACAGGGAAGCCTAGTGCTGGTGTTTCTGCATGGATGCACTTCACCATCATCCTCTAAGGGCTCCCAGAAGGATCAGCAATAGTTCTTTAAAAGCTTCCTCAAATGTTCCCTTCTGAAAGAAGAACCTGGGCTATTTCAGCTGTCTGAGTTAGCCTGCTTGTCTTATGAAGGAGGGGCAATGCCAAGTCCCTGGAGGACATAAGCACACAAATCAGCCCTTACAGCCAGGAAGGACTTGTGGCATGAGCCCAGCGAGTTAGGATTGTGTATCAGTCCATCTGCATAAAGAGCCTATGCTGGTAAACCCAGGTGCAGGTTGCCCAGTGGTAAGCAAGTGGAAGATGTGACCCATACCCAGCAGGCTGCGGATAGAGGGCTTAGTCTGCTTCTCCTAGGGGAGAGTAGGCCCCATATGGACTATGCTGCTGTGAAATGTAGTGTATGCTAAAACAGGGGTAGGTTAATGGTACAAGTGCTTATTAATAGTGTAGTGTCTCTTGCTCTCAGACATGGTATGCAAACACACAGTGATCCAGAAAGATCCGGTAATTCAGAGAGAAAAGCAACCTTGCAAAGCTCTGCGAAGGACAGATGTATACCCCCCAAACAGTCTGTCCTTCCCAGGACCAACAGTTCTGTGTTTTCAGCTAGTAAATTTTCATATCCTCTTGTCCTGGGGGTATCCAGTGTCCCAGGGGAACAGTCCTGGGAAACACCCCTGAAACTGGGTGCCCCTTTTGGTAGAGTCTGTTGTGCTCATAGCTATATACCCAAAGCTAAAACCACAAAGTGAAAGGGAGGTAGCCTGTCACTCCTGCTATGGGGTAACACCCATAACAGTGCAATCTTTTTCCGAGTGCTTTTGAAACCGAGAGGTGTTCTGATTGCTCTTCCATCACCTGAATAGAAGGAAAGCGAGCATAAAAAGAGAAGACTAAAGAGAAAAACTGTGCATCTCTCCCAGAGATGCCCAGAAGATTGTCTTCCTCAATAGCAGGAGATATAGACACATGCTTGGCCACAGATTGGTTTAAAACCACAAGAAGGTAAACTACTCTGCGAAACTTTCAGAAAAAGGTTGCTGTGATGCACAAAGAACAAGCATCTCAGCCAGCTTCACAGCAAACTTGTTATGCAGCATGAAACAGCTTTCATGGCTGTGCTCTACAGGGCCTCCAGAGCAGAGGAGTCGCTATGCAAGTCACTAGTCAATAGGGACAAAAAAAAGAAAGTTGAGGCACCTTGTTTTCTCTCTGATGCTCTTCTGGTTCTCTCTTTTTCTCTTTCTGGTCAAGTGTCCACAAGAACATTGAAACTTTTTTAGGTTACGCTCTCCAGACTGCCCAAGTCAGGAGCTACCTCATAAATGTGGGTATTCACTGCAGCAACTGGAAGGAACACTGCTTCAGCAATTGCTTGAAATGCGCCTTTGGTTGTGTGTAAGACTATGGTCCTCAAAGCACATACTGTTCTCAGGCCAGTATTTCTGTCCCTCAGGAGCAGAGCAGTTGCAAATTACCTTCTGTTGAGGCTACTGTCTAGTGGCATTATGGATCAGAAATTTTATTTTCCCTTCTGGCTTTTGCATAAAGCACACTAAAGCCAGCCAAATGAGCCAACCAGGTTACCACCCACAAGTTATGGATCAGTCAGGTGTTTTGACTGAACTATAAAATATATGCTGAAAGAAATCAGAGGGGCACAATGTACAGCAATGGTGCTAACTGCTGCGAGTCATCCTACAAAATGCCACAGGCTTCAATGGGATTTCCCTCCACTCTCTCCTAGGAGTGTTTGTCCATAAGAAAAACAGTCCTATAATGGATGTTTATTTTTTACACACCAAAATACATTCAGATATGTCCTGTTTTAGGTTCAAAGGCTGGTGGGTAGGCATGACAGATCTGTAAAAAGCCTAGTCTAGCCAGTGGAAGTGTTATGGGAGAGCTTAGAATCAGCTAAGCTTTAAGCCTGAAATTAAGAGCTTTCCCCTACCCTTCCTCACCTCTTGTGGTCTATGCAGGCTTATGTCAGCTCATCAGTGAGCATAAAAGAACTCTGCCAAATAGCTTATGTGAGCTACTGAAACCTTGCCTGGAAAAACAAAATAGACAAGCTATCCAAGACTACAAATCCATGCCAAATCAAGAAGGAGCCGGTTTTCCTTCCTGGTGCAGACAGAGCACTTGCTGTACCTGTATGAAACCTTTGCCAATGTGTTCATTACGGCACCCAGAAAACCTCTGAGCTAAGATGAGATGTAGATTGTAAAGCTTTTGAGGCCTTTTGAGAAGTATTTCCAGAAACAAAGAGCTACATTAAGTACGAGGACAAGTGTGGAGCTGCCACCCCCACTCATCCTTGGGCTTGCTTCTCCATCTTCTTTGGGAATATCAATACCATGTGCCAGCTTGACATTTACTCAGGCCTGTCTTAAGCTACTAAAATGCCTAGGAAAGGTCAGGTACATGATCCCTACCTTACTGAAGAGATCTTCTGAAATTCTTCCTCTCCCAGGTGCTGTTCAGTATGTAGAGGTCCACAGCTTCATCTGAGATCAATACACCTTATCTTGACACCTTGCTCTTAGTATTCCTCCATTTGTTTAAATGATGTGGTCACCTACAGCACTGTGAGTCCTACCTGTAACTCCTGATGACTGTTCTGCATTCACTGAAAACAAGGACTTCAGCCTGCTCAAGTTTGCTACTAGCCGTCCTGAAGGGAACAGTCAAGTATAACCTGGCAAGTGCAGACTCCATGAAGGATATCACCACAAAAACAAAAACAAAAAAAAAGTTCCTGAAGGAAAAAAAAATCTGTGCCTCTCCAGTAAAGAATAATCCTGATATGCAGCAAAAATTAATGTTTTGGAAGGATGAATCTGTTATTCTCCCAGGATATGGGTGTGTGATATGTTGTGGGTATTTGTTCATTGAAATTGCTGTAAAGAACAACTTATGCTTTAAGAATCTAAAGATTAACAGACAGCCAGGGACACTGAGACATCCTGCCGTAAGAAACAAGATGTCTCAAGACAGAACGATAAGGGAATGGCATGCGACCCGCAGTTTCAAGGCCGATGGAGCAATTATGTCTTTTGCAAGAAGACCAAGAAGAGCAACATAGATGAAAAACTGCTGCCCTAATCTCTTAAAACGGGATGCCCCCCCCCCTTAGCGCTGGACCACCGAGCCTGAGAGATCACGTAACCCGGAAGAAACCAACAATAAAAAGGGGGACTGTGGAGAGTGTAAGCACACGCCGACGGTAGAGCACAGACTCCCGTGGCCGCCCAGCGCTGTTTCGCTTGTTGTGCTTACTAATAAATTCTATTATTTGCTAGTTAATAAATTGACTCCTGTACAATTTATTACAGGTGGAGAAGACAATCCAGAACAGACCTCACATCCATAATGAGGGCTGAATATAGCCATGAAGTACAAAGGAGTCAGACCCATTAAAGGGATCTTTAAACACACACAGCTGTATCTACAGGTGTCACAATTGGGAGGACACATCTGAGTGCTGCTATCCTTTCTAGGGAATTCACTCTTTCTGCTGTTCCTGACCTGAGCAGGGAAAGGTCCCTCAAGACCTGGTTCAGACCTCAGCTAGTGAGAGGCTGTTTGCACCTCTGACAAACACCAGCAACCCACTCCTCCACATCCTACCCGGCAGCGGAGCAGCAGCAGCTTTCTACATGAAGGGGTTTGAGGGGGGTTAGAGCAGATTCCTCCACTCCAGAGCTTGGAGGCTGTTCACCTGTTCCTGCATTCTCTCTGAACTGCTCTATTAGGGCCTGCTCAGGGGACTGATTTTGTCCTGGGCTGCTGAATAAAAAGAATTTTTTTTTCACAGAAGAGCCCTGCTGACTCTGTGACACTGCCTGCATGAAATTAATCCTCTGGCTTTGTCCCAGACCATCTGAACTCAAATATACAAGGGTGATATTAGGGAACAGGGCTCCTGCAGGATGGTTTGCAAGGCGGAAGAGTTCACTACAACAAGTCTTCCATGTTCACCTGAGACAGGCTGATGGACAGATACCTTCTTAGGGAGGCAGCTTGGCTCTATCAGCCTCAAAGGGGCAGAGAGCTGGAACAGGCTTTTCACCCTAGGAGAGCACTGACTTCAGAAAAAATGCTATGTAGTAACAACCCTCATCTGACAAACATCTCATGGGTTATTGCATAAAACAGTCTGCCACAAAGATGACTTGAAAGACTTGTTTCAGTAATGCTGTGTGGGAAACAGAGAGACAGCTATTTTGTGTCACACAATAGCAGACCGCATCATTGGCTGTTCTCTTTTTGAAGACTGAGGCAGAAGAGGAAAAGGTTTAGCCTACTTGCAGGCCTCTAGGCTTGACCAGCAGTTATCATGGGGCCACAGGCTGTCCTGTGACCAGCACCGCAGCTAACCTGAGCATCAAGCCTCATGTTCAGCAGTTTTTTCAAGCCACTGAGTGTTCTTTCAAAACATTGGTCTGACGAGCTATATGTAGCTTGTGGATTGAGAGCTTCCCTGGATAAAAAGAGGGTTAAAAAGTGGGTTAGACAGGGGTAGCCTTTTTTTTAGCCTTGTTTTTTTAAGAAAAGGCAGGAATTTCTACATGCTTTGGGGCCTTCAGGGCCTTGTAAGCAGGTAAACTGATAAGGGGATCACATATAAGCTGAAAAGCTACATCCTTGGGAAAAGTACTCATATATTGTAATAGTTTGTGGGTGCAAGCTACAGCTGTTCGTTAACCCAAGGACCTGACCTGGCTTGCTGTTGGAGACTGCCTTCCTGCACTCCCCTTTCCTTCTTTCTCTGCCCACCCTGGTTGGTTTCTTTAAGAGGCTTCCCTAATCATGCCTTCTGTCTGTTGCTGTTGCTTTCTTCCCACCCTTTTTCCTAACAAAATCTGCTATGAGAACTGAGGCTTTGATAGCTTGCTATTTTATTATTTTATTAATATATTATTACATTAATTAATTAAATTAATACCTATATTATTACAAACTGGAGAGCTAGTTTGTCTTCAAATAATGAGGCTTTTGCTGAGGTAGATGCTGGCAGTGTGCATATATAGAAATATCATGGATCAACAAAATGTTAATGTCTATAAATAAAAAATGAAACATATAAAAACTGCAATTAAAAAAGCCCTTTAAATCAATTCTGAAAATTTGCTTCTGTGGAAGCTGCAATAAAACCAGGATTTCATCCCTGATATATAAAGTGACACAGCCCTGCATGGTTTGCATATCATAAAAGGTGCTGCAGCTGGCATACCTCTATCTGTTCTATTCAGCTCCATGAATGTAAACTACAATTCACTTCACTTTTTTCCTTCAGGCTGTTCTTCCCACCCTGAGTGCACCCTCAGCAAGTTTGTTGATGATACGAAACTGGGAGGAGTCGCTGACGTGCCAGAAGGCTGTGCTTCCATTCAGCCAGACCTAGACAGGCTGGAGATTTGGGCGGGGAAAAATTTAATGCAATTTATCAAGAACAAGTGTAGAGTCTTGCATCTGGGCAAGAATAACACCAGGTTCCAGTATAAGTTGGGTACGGAACTGTTGGAGAGTAGTGTAGGGGAGAGGGACCTGGGGGTCCTGGTGGACAGCAGGATGACCATGAGCCAGCACTGTGCCCTCGTGGCCAAGAAGGCCAATGGCATCCTGGGGTGTATCAGAAG
>VZTO01008013.1:117571-138368 GCA_013400615.1 Syrrhaptes paradoxus | reverse complement strand
CGCTCCCGCAACCGCGCCCGGAAAAAGGGGGGGGGTGAGTCCTTCCCCAATATGTTATTCGCAGAGGCGCGATTGCCTAATCCTGCCTTGGGGCCTGGCTTGGGTTGGGTCCATCCTGAGCGGGACCCTCCTGAGCGGGACCCCTGGGCCAACACCTTAACCCCTTCCTCGCTGCCAGAAAACCCATAACAATTATTCATATGATCTGCTATATAACTACAACAAGCTTCTCAAAGACTGCGCTGAAATGACAAAAAATAATACATAGAAAATAAATAGCAATATCCATCTCCTGCAAAATCCAGTTTGTTTCTTCATTGTACCCTGAGTAAGGTACCCCATTTTTAAAGGAATACAATGTACCTTCATCCTTATCAACAAAAACTGGCCTTACATAGCTCAGTGTGGACATGCATGCATGGCTTATAACTGTTGCTTCTTGCAGTTAATCTGGTGGAACATCTTGCTTAAAAGCACAAACTTAAGATTGCAAAGGTGCATTTTTACCCTTGATTGCAACACAGGTGAAGTACAGTTAATACCTGCAATGTGGCTCCAGGTATTGGTTTTAAGAACTGAAATTTCTAAGAGCAAACAGGTTTTGAGCCCAGGGTCCCTTACTTGGGGCACTGCCCCCAAGGCGTGCTCCACTTGGACAACCCTCCCTGCAGTGAGAGCTGCTTCTGTGGTGGGTGGGGAATGCAGAGGGCAATAAAGTGAGCCTGGAGAGACCTCCTCTGCTTTCTAACCTCAGGCGTTTTTTCATGGTACAGATAAGGTCCCAGACATTCCTCTGACTGGAACTGGGAGACTTTCTGGTCATGGTGGGATCATACCAGCACTGCCTTGCTCCAGTTTGTGTTAAGCTTCAGATAGGTGGTGTACAGAAGATGGGTGGCCACTGGTTTTCATATCATGAACATATGCAAAAATGCACAAGTGCTCAAATAAAAATCACTGTTGAAGACACAAAGAATGACTGTTAAAAGATATGATTCAAAGTACAGCTGGGCATTTAAGGGGCTGCAGTAACAATCTGGGGGGGAAGCAGATTAATTAAAGCCGTAACAAAAAATTCAGGCTATTTACAAGGTTTAAGTATTCTTCAGAAATGTGTTTTGACTCAACTGCTACAAGGAAGAACATAATTTGCAATTTATCTTTTCCTACCTGACCTTTGTTTTCTGGTCAAAATCCTTAAGATTGATTCAGCTCTCAGAAACAGGACTTCCAGAAAGTAAAATTTTCCCCCTTTAATCCAAAACCTAATCAGGTAATTGGGACGTGTAATCTTTTCAATAGAATTTAGATCTTTCCTAAATACTGAAATAAACACTGTAGGATTTTCTTATTTTTTTCTCTCTAAAATTTATTTGATTGACTTATCAGTACCAAGGTTTACCTAAGGTGAAAAAAAGTTTTTTAAAATGTCTCAAACGGACTAGAAAGTGCAAAGCTATTAAAAAAAGTTAAGCGTAGTCAATTGATTTTGCTGAATATTAAAAAAAATGCTGTAGAGAGGACAAAAGACTTGCATGTTTGACTCCAAGATAGTTAGATGGGTAGATACATAAATGAACACATAGACAGATCCATGTTTCTGAAGAAAAAAAGTGCGTGGGTTTAGTGCAAAAATTATTGCTATTTTAGTTGTTCAATACTACCTAGTAAAACAGCTTTCCTGCATAAAGGTGAAAAATTATACATAATTGTACTGTATACCTTGTACTGTATACCTGTTAAAACTGGTATTCTGCTAAAGAAAATTGAAAGGATGAAAGTATGTGGGTTTGCCTCCACCTAACTCCTGATAGCAAATAGAGATTAATGATCAAAATAACAGCAAGAGGTGTGAATTTTCATATTAATTATTCAGTTTTACTTTCATTGTTATATACACTATCATTATTTGAAAATGTGTGTGCACAGAGAACGGTGCATATTACCATTCCTATTGTTGTAGGTCCTTTGTTTGGCCATAAATCCTCAAATTATCAAGCAATAGTTTTTTTAAGATTAGTACATTTACCTACACTTTAAATGTATGTGCATGCTCTTGCATGAGTAAATTGAATTAATCACAAGCATGAGAATAATAACAATTGTAGGCATTATTGGAAGGAGAGTTTGCTTTAGTTTATGGGTGTGTGAGAGAACAGTGAAGATTTTGGGAGGAGAAGCTCTAACTTGGAATTCCTGCCTTCCCCAAAACCTCTGTTTAGTAACATGATCAGAAACTCACTAGGATTATAAGGCCAAAATTGCAAACCTTGATATACATGAGTACTTTATATACACTGAGTAATCCTGCTGAATTCCCTGGTCCTTTCTGTACCAGGCATTGCTCTCCTGCTTATGTGATGACAGGACGAGCTCCTTGAACCAGGTTCCTCCCTTCCAAAGGTACTGCAAGTACAAAGTCTCAGTGGAGATGGAGATGGCTTGACTCACCTGAAAAACAGATTCTGACTAGCCACCCACTGGCTTGTTTGTTGGTTTTTTTTTTCTTTCCCCAGGAAACATAGCCAAATCTGTTAATCGCCTCATTAACTCCAAGTAAGGGAGAAAAAATGGTATAGCCACATGGTATTCTTTTTGCTTTAAAAGGCAGAATGAAGAAATTCTCATTTGTTAGCCTTATGCATTATATATTTGAAAATACCAACCTCTGTGCCTTGTCCCAAGAGCCTTTACTACATAATAAGATGCAGCTGGTAAATACTTATCATATTGGATAGCATCATAAGCTTCTAAAAATATATATTTGTTAATACTGATGGCTTCAGTTAAATGTTTAAGTTCATATTGTTGGAAACTAGATGAAATGAACCCCCAGGTGTAACGAATTAAAGGCAATGCAATTATACAAGGATTTAGTTGGAGCATAATATGCATACATTTTTTCAGTCCCTTGGAACTAGTTCAACATAAATTCAAGGGAATACATGAATGTTACTTTAACAAAATTTCAATGAATTTAAAATTTGGAGGTGGTGTCAGCACAAATCAGAGGAGAGATGATATTAGGAGACGTGGAGAAAATTAAGACATGAGCTAAAAATCATAGAATGAAATTAAGATGGGAGGTAATCAAAATTTAATTTAAAAAAATTAAAAAATTACTTCTAATGAAACTTAGGAGGAAAAGGGTCTCTTGACTGTATGAATTTGCAGCAGGATGCCTATGTAAAATAGTCTAAATCTTTAAATATTAGTATAGCCATCCAAATTCAAGGAGACTGCAGAAACAAAAAGGAGAAAGAAGGAGAAAGCAGGGGCAGGCTACCTGGGAGGTGTATAGAGGCATTGCCTGAGCATGTAGGGATGGGGTTAGGAAAACCAAAGCTCAGCTAGAGGTAAATCTCACATAGGATATGAAGGACAACAAGAAAGGTTTTTGTAAGTACATTTGCAGCAAAATTAAGGCTAAGAAAAATGTAAGCCTGCTGTTCAGTGGCGCTGGGGACTTCATGCCTAGGCATAAAAAAGGTTAAGGTGCTCAGTACCTTTTTTGCCTTATCAGTCAGGTTTGCCCTCTGGCCTCTGAGTTGTTTGAGCCTCCTAGCAGAGTCTGTGGCAGTGAAACCACACTCAGAGTAGGGAGACAGAGTTAGTGAGTGCTTGGGCTAATTAGCCATAGATAGGTCCATGGGACCAGATGGGAGGTATCTAGGGAGCTAGGGAAGCTGGTCCATGTCACTGCAAGGCCACTCTCTGTCATTGGTCACAGTAGAGGTTCCCAATCAAATGTCACATTCATCCTCAAGAGAAGCAAGAAGGAGGAGCTAGAGGCTGGTGTCCTCCTCAGTCCCTGGGGAGGCGACAGAGCAAATGCACTTACAAGCAATTTCCAAACACAGGAAGGACAAGAAGTTGACTAGGCACAGCCCACATGAATTTATCAAGGGTAAATCATGCCATTCCAGCCTAAACAGTTTCTATGATGATAGGACTGGCTCTGTGGATGAAGAGTGAGAAGTGGATGTCATATTCCTATACTCCAGCAAGGCCTTTGATGCTGTGTTCTTCAATATCTTTATTGCCAAGCTACTGAGATATGGACTGGATAAGTGGATGATAAGGTGGGCGGAAAATTGCCTGGGCTCAGACGGTTATTTGTAATCTGTCAGGTGTACAAAGTCCAGCTGGTAACCAGTTACTAGCAGCGTGCTTCAGGGATCAATACTAGGACCAGTAGTGTGTTATGCCTTTATTAATGACCTATGCAATGGGACAGAGGGCACTGCAAGTTTCCACTGGAGGAGTAGTCGATACACTGGAGGGCAGGGCTGCTATTCAGAGGGACCTTGGCAAGGGTGTAGCTAGCAAGTCCAGGGAGGTGATCCTTTCCCTCTACTCAGCAAAGGTGAAGCCACATCTTGAGTGCTGTGTCCGGTTTGGGGCTCCCAGTACAAGATATGGACTTACAGGAGCAAGTCCAGCACAGGGCCACCAAAAGGGTCAGGGGGCTGGAGCACAGGACATACAATAAGAGGTTGGGACTGTTCAGACTGGAGAAGAGATAGCTCAAGGGGAATTTACCACTGTCTGGACCTAGCTAATGGGAGATTGCAGAGAGGATGGAGCAAGGCTCTTCTCAGAAGTGCAGGGTGACAGGACAGGTGGCAATGTGCACAGGCTGAAACATGGGAAACTCTGATTAGATACTAGGGAGAAAAAAACATTACCATGATGCTGGTCAGATCTTGAAACTGGGGCCCAGAGAGGTTGTGGGATCCCCATCCTTGGTGATACTGAAAACTCATTTGCGCAAGCCCTGAACAGTCTAAGCTAACTGGCCTTCTGTGAGCAGCGGATAGTACTCAATGACCTCCCTTCCAACCTCAACTATTCTGTGATCCTAATGATTCTTCCTGTATTCTGGGATGTCCAAATATTTTCTCACTATTGTAATTAACATAGCAAAGTGAGCACAAATTTGAAACAATTCTAAGACAAAATAAAAGAATTGCAAAGGCCCAGACAGGAGTTATTTGCATAGCTCAGTCAAAGGACATACCTGTGGAGAGTAATAAAAGCAGGAAAACTTAACCTGAGTTTCAGGGACAATATCAGGTCTGTTTCTCCACATTTCCTTTATTTTTTTTTTTTTAGGATACAAGCAGATCTTGTTTTAGCATGCAGTCTCTACAGATCTTTTATTTCTGTTCAGTTTTCTGCCCAAAATAATTTAATGAAGAAGGCAATGCACCTAGCAGCCTGGTTTTGTCACAAAGTAAACAAAAACCTAATTATAGTAGGATTATTTTGCATATTATCTTACGCATGCAATGCAGTCATTTTGTTTGAAGTTTATTGTTAGAGCATGTCATTTCACAATCAGTCATAAGGAAGAGATTACGTTTTTCATATCTACCTGGTCGCCTGAGGAATCACTGTAACATGATAAAGGATATAAACATTTAAACAAAGCTGAGTTGAAGGTGCCCTTTCGTGCCTCATAATATGAATAAGTCAAAACTTCTAATAGTAACATTTCCATTGGGCTGTTTTGCTACTAGAGTGCTATTATTTTGTAATCTTATAGTTAGTAGTTGCACAACTCTGTTCCTCTCTGGCATGTAGCCAGTAGACTGTGCCTAACACACGCTGGGGTTTGCAACTCTGAGAAGTTCAAGTTACAATTTAACATACAACGAGCATTTTAAACAAAAAACTGATGGAAATACTTACTAGGAGGAGATAATGTATTCAAACAGACTGTACAAATATAAGTGGAAAGCATGGGATTGTATATTTGGAGACATCCCTAGAAGCAGATGTGTGTTCCGAGGTACTCCTTCATAGGGGTGTAAGGTAGGGCCTGAGCTTTCTTTCTCTTCTCCTTACCAATTGTCTACATTTTATTAGGAAACCAGGAAGGAGAGTAGGTACAACCAGAGTCTTCTGGACTCTGCAGGAGTCTAAAAGAAAGAAACACTGGACAAGAGGGTAAAGAAGTCTCTAAGGAACGTCACTGATACGAAGATGGGCACCCTTCAAACCCATGGAGTAACCACCATCCTGGCATAGGGAAGAGCCACATCCAGGTTATGGACACAAATCAGATAGGAGGTGGACTGAAGTCTTCTTCGCTGTCCACACCCCACCTAGTGTTTCCCAGCCTGTGGCCCATCTCAACAACGGGAGGTACCTGCTTTCTGGATCTGATTATCTGCAGGAGTGCAGTCTGGCCCAGGGAGCACATGCGAGGGTGTGCGAGACTGGCAGGGGACAGCCTGTGGGCACCTTTGCAATTCATCATGACCGAGGGCTCCAGGTCACACAGCTAAGAGGCAGCTGATGGGGGCCTAGAGGGGCTTCAGCAGTATTATAAATTTGGATTTGAGTACTTTGGCTCTATAAGACTTGACATAATTTTTTCTCAGCTTTCTTCTCTCAGCTACTAAATGGGAGCAGCCAGTAGTTCCCTACCTGGTTTTGTGAGGATAAATGCAATAAATACAGCATCCAGACACCAAGATGGGGAAAGCAGATTATCTTTTATACAAATAAGGAACAGCTAGGTCTTCTAGCAAAAAAAAAGGGAAAGATAGAGAGTAAAGAAATTTGGCTTCACTTGACCTAACAATGTGTATGTTACACAAACATGTGCTGTGGTGTTTGCATGGCACCAATAAAGCCAATCTGCCAACAAGCGGTTGTTGATCAACAGGACATATGTCTGCACCTCTCATTCAGAAACGCAGTACAGGCAGTGCTCTCTTGCAAGAGGATGGGATATACATCAAGCGTTGCTTTCCCCTGTATTTTAATCTAAATCAATGTGTGGGAGAATGGGTAAAAAAGCTTAGAGACATCTTGTTATAATTTATCACATGCATTTGTACTGTTGGCATCAGTCTTTTTGGATCTGCTTCATTTTTCTCCCTTGCCTTCTGTGTTGCTCAATTTTCCAGTCACAACTGAGAGAACAAGTAGCACAGTAATCTCTGAAGCATAAGAATAAGTAAAATATCGTAAACTGCAGGTTAGCTATAAAAATATCTACAAACATTACCTACAAATATATAATAACATATACATATTCTTTAAAAAACAGCTATAAATTTTTCAGGTTTTTTTCCCTCTCAGTTCTGCCCAGCTGTGTATGGAGTCATATCCATGCACTTTGGAGACGTAACTGTGTTGGGGCCCATGTTTTCCCTCTTTCTGTGACTCTGGAGAGCTCCTATAGCCAAGTGAGATGCCTAGATTCTCCCCTCAGCTAATGGTTAATGGAATTAAGTTCTAGCTGAGGTGATAAATTCTGCTTCCTGCTTCTATCTATACAGCCTCTTCTCCCCCTTCCCAGTAACGATAATCACAGAAGAGGGTTAATTGGGGATTTACATTTCTCCACCTTCTCTCCTGCCTTCACACTGTACCCCTTTGCATCTGCATTGGAGATTGCTCCAAATTTTAACAAAAGGAAGGATCTTCAGCAAGAATGGAGGTGGCATGTGTATAAATAAAAACACCTCAGCTCATGGTGTTTCTGTTGCTGGTATTGTGCTTTTTGTGGCTCAGAGCTTGCTTAGTTTGCCTGGCACTCTGAGGGAATAGGGACGGATTTTAGAAAGAATCCCACCCTTCAATTCAGCAAATCCAAGATCTTCTGCCTGACAAATTTCCTTCTGTGCCTGGGGAATGGGCTTTGTGGAGACAAGGTAGACAGAGATACATAGACAGATGGAATGACAGGGGCAGGACATGATTCCAGGTACAGATGCCTTTACAGTACTTTAGGTTCCTGGAGTGTAGATGACTTCATGTGAAGCTTCACATTAGGATGAGATGAATTGCCCTCCCAATACTGTTCATTGCATAGTGGAGACCTAGTCAGTAATGTGAGCTTAAGACATCTGCATTTGAGGCCCATTCCATCCTTTTTGGCATTCTGTCCTAACCTGAGTAAGGCTATTGAAATGAGTTTCGAATGCTACAGTTCCCTTATTTTCTTCTTTTTTAAGGGTAATATCTTGCTTTAGGGTAAAAGACAGAGATACAGCATTGCTTTTTTGTGAAAATCTCATTGCATGTTTGCATTATTGTTAACCATTTATTTGATTACATTTCTGTAGGTAAGTCAGTGAAATATTTTAATCTTGATAATTCTACTGCAGCAGAGCAGGAGTGAAAACTGGCTTGGACAGCCATGCCCCCAGAGCAGTTTTCAGTGGTTCAGTGTCAAAACGGTGACAAATTCTGTCGAAAATACTTCTACGGCTACAGTTGGTCAAAAGCTGAGCATGTCATGTTCTTGTGAAAAAAATAAATGCAGTCTGCAAATGGGTGGAGGAATCCTTCTTCCCTGCTTTAGCGTTGGTGAGGCTGAAGTTCTGGGTTAAACATCTCAGGAACTGATCTAGAACATTTAAAGAAAGCCCAGAGGAGAGCAGAGGGAAAGACCACTAGCAAAACCTCCCTTCCAGGACTTCCAAGGAAATATTGTAGTACTGTTTAGCTTAAAGTAGATTAAGTCGAAGGAGAGTGTAAACTCTGCATGTGCATAGAAGCTGGAGAGCATGTTCTCTACGCCAATGGACTTACAGAATATAGCAGAAGTTTCAGGACAGACACTTAAGGAAATTGTGTTAGAGTAGAAGAGGAGACCATCAAACCTGAGTTTGCACACTTCAGTTATTGGAAGCTAATCAACCTCACCAGGCAAACATCTATCAACAGTGATCTAAGTATAGCTGATCCTGATTTGGGGAAAAAATCAGATTCTCCAGGACAAAAGGTATTTCACTGCCAGTTTTCATTGTATTTATGTGGGGTAACTTCTGGGGAAATTACCAATTCCAACAACCACTTCTGAACTGTCTCAATATACGCAGTTTCAGCATCACTTTAGGATTTTGCATCCAAAGCAGGTTCATTTTTACCTCTTTGATGTACATAACCTGGAGACAACCTGCAGACCAAACAGTGTTCAATCAATAATTGCTCTTCTGAAAGCACACAAACTGCATAAATGTTTATAAACCCCCAATTATGTCACCATGCAGGTGAATGACAGCAGAACAAAGGCAAGGGCTGCACTCCTCTGAGCTATGGAGTTGTTCCCTAGCAACTGCACCAGCACTGGGCAACCTTTGGAGCCACCGCCAGTGCAAACAGGCTACTAATAGACAAATGGTTGAGAAATTATCTCAGTGCTGTATTTCAGAGAGGATATATTGTTAATTGATTGTCTATTCATAATTTACAGATACCACTTGCTGCCTTTGGGTAAACTATTAAGTAAAAATTCCTCTGATTAACAACTACATTGTTATTTCATTTCATATTTGTGTTCGTATTAATCACATACATTTTATATGTTAAGGTATTTGAATTCCAGGGGAATAGCATTTGGGAGCTGCTACTGTGTAAGAAAAAGCACACTGAGATGAAGTTTGACATTATGATAAACTGATTGAACGACTGCTAAACATTTGAGCACTGATTGCTTCCCTGGCTTGGGGCTGACTTTTAAAGCACAGGGCTAAGCATAAAGGCAAGAGGGAGAAACAGGAAGAGTAAGGGCTTTATCTAAGAGGCCCAGCTATTTATTAAATCAGCTAATCATGACATACAAGGTCAACTAGTAATTATTGGTGCAATTAACACTGTGAACTAAGCCACACTGATGCTCAGTGCTCCCATCAGGTGACAGAAAGCTGTGCTCTGTCCTTCCCGTGTGTTTGACTGTAACAGAGAGCAAGTCAACCCATCTTCTGCAACGCTGTTCCCCGCTCTGCCACTAAGTTGTTCTGTGATGAGCTTGAGCGTGTCTCTTCACCATTCTGTAAAACAAAGTTAATAAGATTTTCCTGTCCTACAGTTATTTATGCTGTAGGGCATTGTGAAGTGCTCTGTGGGCATACCTGGAAGTAGAAGGGCAAAATATCTCCAACGTAGTCCCTAAGTTTCAACACCCATCTCCATATAGAATTGCCTAAATCATCTGCTTCCCTGAAAACCTGTGACAAGATGTTTGGCAGTGATTTTGCCCAATTACTGAAATGAGCATCATGCCCTCTGTACTCAAGTATGTGGAGATTGTGATTAGGGATCCCTCTCCAGCTTCTGGTAAAGCCTCAATCTATAGCCTCAGCCTATACACTCTAGATCATACACGTGATCCTTCTTCAGCCATGGCCCCTACTAATCCAACTTGTAGCCCATTGTATGAAATGCTAGATGAGTTCAAGCTTTCTCCTTATTTTGTATTCCATTTACCCATTGGTTTTGGGGGCAGTTCTTAGTATTTTTTAGTTCCTTATCTGTAGAATAAGTCACTTGAGAACTAGACTGGTACAATTAAAGATCCTCAGTCTGAAATAACCTGTGAAAGAAGAACGTTCCCCATGCAATTAGCCACAACACTTACGTTACACCACTGGGAATTCCACAGCTGCTTCTCAGTGTACTGAACTCTAAGTCATAAATGGGCTTTTTAAAAAAGAAGTGTCCTGAAAATGCATGTTTTTTCTTCTACCTCAGCAAAGACTGCTTTCAGTTAGATTTGATGAGGGGATTTTCCATTGGCCTTCTCCCTCTCCTCTCCAAGCTGGCATCTGCCTCTGTACTGAGGCAGGAATTGCCATCTTTGCCACTTGCCTATTCAAAGAAAGAAATTACCATTCTACGGTAGGTCCAAGGATTTGTGGCAACCAATTTGGGAGGAATGAGGGAAAGAGGCTAGAGAGTAAGATAAAAGAGTGACGTATGCACAAAGTAACTCTAATGTATAGTAGGGACCAAATCAATTAAATCTAAAATCTCTGGATTAAAAATAAGTGCAGAAATCTTTGTCTGCAGCAATATGTTTCCTTTGGCAGAGAAGTTCTGCTCAAGAAACTTCTGTCCTTGGCTGCTCACTCCCCAACCACAGCATTTGCTGCCTCCTCTGCAGAACTGTCAGTGTGGCCCTGCTGTAAACTGGATCTCTGAAATGATTTGGCATAAATTTCTAATTTTATCTTTTTTTCTTTTTCCTTTTTTATAAGTTTATTTATTTTTAGCCTAGATCATTTCAGAATGCAAAACTGAGACGTGAGTAGTTGTACTGGCAGGGCAAGAAGTGAAGTGTGGCACTGGGAACCAATATGTTTTGTAACACTGCCCTCATCTGACTAAAATCTAGTAATCTGATGTTTTAAACTGTGCAGTGCCTCTCACCTCAGAATTAAATACTCGTGCCCCATGTATTTCAATTCCACAGGTACTGCAGAGAGTGTAGGATAGGATGGGAATTGGAGACTGAGGGACTTGGAAAAACAGAGTTGGTAGAGGGAGGCAAAGAGGCAAGTAGCAAGTTTCATCTGAAGACCAGGAGAAATGTTCAAGGGGAGCACAGTTGTGTGTAAGGTGGTTGTGTCAAGGAGGAGCATGTGAATTGAAAGGGAGATGCTTTAAAGGAGACAGAAACTGGAACAAGATATGTACACATAACAGTGGCTCTGAAGCAACGCACAGAAGAAGGAACGATAGAACAAGAGACTGAAACAGCTCTATCTAGATTAAGTCTGGAACAGAGGAATTAAACTATTGCCCATAGCAGGGCTGTAACTTCTCAAATGAGAGGGCTATTTGACCTATTGGTATAGAAAGGTTACAGACCAAATACTTTACCAAGCATAACTGACCCCAGTCTTTAGCTAGACAAAAAAACAAATTATTCTAAGTGACATTTTACAGACCATTAAGATGCCTGGTTAGTTGCTCTCTGCTGTTCCAGGATCACCACCTCTCATTGTCTCTCTGATTTTGGACAATGTTTCAGCTCATCTGGAAGAAATCATAGCCCTCCTAGTTTAAAAGATTTGCTTGAAAGCAGCAGGGCAGGTTGTGGTGCCACATCACACCAGCCACAGAAAGTTCCCAACCACAGCTTTCTCTTTTTGTGCCAGCTAAGTCCCATTAATTTCTGTATCAAAAGAGATGATGAACATATCAGCATGCATAGAGGGCATATACATCATGTCTCTACAAACTAACTTTGACAACCCTGAAAGCTGTCTTGACTTGTTCCCCTACTGCGAAAGGCCCATCCTGGTCACTGCAGAAGAACAAAATTGCCATGCAGCAACAACACCCTTGTGACTTGCCCTAAAATACAGCTGAAAACACTTTCTTTTGCAGAGCCAGACCTTTATAGCTCAATCATGTGAGAAGGTCCCTTGCAGTTGTGATTTTTAAGAGCTTCCCAGATACTTTGCATCTCCTTTTCAATGCTTGCAGAATACCTGTACGGTGGTGAATGAGCAGGTTTTCGGGGAGTTCCTCTTTGCTGTTTGTGACTGGGCGTATAGCTGTTTTACAAAAGGCAATGTGCCGTTCAGGTGCGATTACAGAAACTTCCCTGTCAGGAGAGGCCTCATCTTGAAGGGCTAGGCCATGGGACTATAGGTGAGAATGAAAGCAGTTTATGGTTATTCTTTTTCTTGTTTGCTTGGTTTTTTGTTTTTTGGTTTTTTTTCCACCAAGAACCTACCTGGGAATGCACTGCTTTCAAGACAAAATGGTAAAGGGTTGAGTTTTGCTTTAGTAAAAGGAAATTTCTTGGTTTTGGTGATCAGGCCTGTTGGTAGCTGCAGAAGGGGGATGCTGCAGGCAAAGGAAAGCAGGTGGACTGGGGGTGCTTTGCAAATGCCTCCGTGCTCCAGCACAAAGCATTAGTTAACACAGTGTGACGGACATAAGTATAGAAGTTAGTGAAGTGGGTAGATTGAAGGTAAGTACCACGCAGAAGCCCATTGTGCAGGTACTTGAGGTTCAGACTCTGAGCAGCCATTTTGGCATTACCTGATTTAGAAAGGTGAGGCTCTGGCAGGGGTCTTGACAGGCTCTGTGCCCTTTGGTGGCTGTGTGACGAATCTCTTTATTTCTGAGGAGTAACCCTACTCTGAATCGTTATCGTGGGGTGAAATGGAGGGGCCTCCTTGCTACCTCGTATCGGCTCACTAACGCCGTCTGCCTATGTCGATGTTTAAGGGGGTGAGGTGGGGGTACCCACCTGTGAATGTCAGCCATCCCTCGGCCAGCACCCCCCTAACATTCCGGCGAGCTGCGGCCCCTCACTCGCAGCCTGTCGGCTCACTCAGGCGGTCCGGCCGGCAGAGAGCGCCGGCGGCCCGGCGATGGGCCTGCGGCGAGTGGGACGGGAGCAGGACACGGGGCCGCGGCCTGGCGCCGTGGCCGACCCACTGGCGCCCCGCAGCCTCGGGGGAGCCGTGAAGGGCCAGTGCGACCGGCCCCCTCCCGTGCCCCGGAAGGGACGGGTGAGGAACCGAGTAATCAAAACGTTCGGGCGTATTAAAAACAAAACAAAACACCCCAAAACCAAAACTAAACCCACCACAAAGAACACAAACACCAACAGCTACACTTGCTGTTTGTATTTCTGTCTGTCTGTGGCCCCTCAGGAGGAGCCTGGCCCTGTGTGGACGAGGGCAAGACAACTTGGGTGGGAAAGCAGAGGAACCACTCCCCTCCCTGAGGGAGCAGCCGCTGCCCGAGGGCCTCTGGGTGGCCTGAGGGGACAGAGAGGGGTGAGCACTGCTCTCCTCTTCGGGGACCGGTGCGTGTGGCTTCCATCTATGGGCGCTTCTCCCAAAGGGGTCTGGTGGAGGCACAGGGAGGAGGCACCCCACTTTCTGCTGCGGCCAGCTCTGCACAGCTTGTGGGGGAAAGCACAGGGTGCAGTGAAACTGGAGGGCCCCAGAGTAACTACGACAAAAGCATCATTGCCTGCCATTATTCCATATGGAGGAAACTTCCATCTTCTTTGGGCTTTTTTTTTTTTCTTTTTCTTGAGCAGTACATGTGAGTTCTTTCTCCAGAGCCTGGGCTTCAAGAAAAGCACCTTTTCCCCTGTGTACGGCCATTCACAGGCTTTTCAGAGCTCATCCTGTGCGAGTGTGAGGGAGATGTAAAGAGCCCTGGCCTCCGGGCACACAAACCTTCTCAGGGGCTCCCGTGCTGCTGGGTTGTGATAGCTGCATTTGGGCCACTGGAGCAAATAGTAATCCAGGCTCTGGCTGCAAAGAACTTTTCATTCCCTTTTTCATTTTAAATTGCATCGATTAGAGAAGATTAAGCAAAAGCTGCAACAGGGATCATGGGAATGCAGATGTTGCATGCTTTCCACATACCTTTGTCATTAAATGTCTGACATTCATATATTAGCATGTGACTGCTTAACGGGGAAATGGAATACTGAAAGCACCTCATCCACAATAAGCACACCACCGAAGTTGTAATTGCACCTCATTCAGGAAAGCTCTTGGATGAGAATTCCCCTTGACTGAGTCTCATTTTGAGAGCCTGATTCTTCTCTGACCAGATCTGTGTTTGCTCCTTTGGATATTATGCGTTTAAATGGTGAATGGCATTGCTACAGAGCTGAAGGGGTTCAGGTCTTATGGCAGTTTGCAAATGCGCCACTTCAGTGGATCTTGTTAATAAATAAAATTGTGGACTCCTTAGTGGCTACTCTGCTGTGTCTAGACCAGCATGTGAACTTGCTCTCTCCACCTAGTCCTGTTTGCCCACTTTCTTGCTTGGGATATTGTTGCCCAAATTTGTGGCTGTGAACTTCAGGTCCTCTGTGGAAGGATATGTCTTTGTGCTGCTTGTTTAGATGGTACCTTATATAATTGTGCCTTCACCTGAAGGTTCGTAGTTCTCCTGTGGGGTTGTAATAAAGAAACTCTTTGAGACTGTCAAGTGAGGTAATCTGAGGGATGCATTTGTGTGAGAGCTTATATGGCTGTAACAGAGAAAAGGCACATGCAAGGAATTGAAGATATTTAAGCATTTTGCTACTGAAGACACTAGCTGTCCTGTAGGAACAGGAAAATTAATGTAGACCTGAATCTGCATGTCTTCCTCTGATGACAGTACTCCACAAAGTATGCATTTTGTATCTTTAATGTTGTTCAGTTTAGCAAAAGGTACAACCTGGGACCAGTCAGAGAACATAATTAAAGAACACTTAGCTTCCATCCCTCATATAAAGGTCATGTATTCATATTTCAGTTATTTAAGTCAGCTTCCAGTGTTTATAAAGTGTCTGATGTTCTCTTTGTGCTGTGTAAACAATAGCAAAAACAAAACAAAATTAATTTTCAATTAATCCAAGACATTCATAACAGGGATTAGAACAATAAACAGGTTTTATAATTGCCCTTCCTCCTTGTATTTGAGATTATTTGACCTCTTTAGACTAATCTGATTTTATTTGTCAAATTAACTGTAAAATTCAGTATTAGTAATCCCAGACAGTCACAACTGATGCAAGTTTCATCACTTCCCATTCTGTTCCCTCCAGATGGGGGAAAAATTATTTTAAAAAATAAAAATTTGGAATATGAACAGTCTTGATGTCATTTTTTAAAAAAATGTTTGGCTTTCTGCATCTCATTCTATATTTTCAACCTTTTTAAAAAAAATTTCAAGCTTTTTCTGAGCATTTCTGAAGCCTGGAAACTTTTTTTTTTTTTTTTTTAAATCAAACCTGAGATTCCTGCATAATGCCTTGCCTTTGGGAGTTTAGATTTTAATTAAAAAAAAAAAACAACAACCTGGGACAGGTGTGATAAAATCATAAGAACTGGCAATGCATTTGAATTTCTAAGCCAGGTAGGGAAGGATTGCAAAGGGGAAGAAAACAGCCTGTCAGGAGACTTTTATGATGATGAAATCCTGTGGGATTACGGATGGCCTGCTGCGGTGCCTGGAGGATGCAGAGGGGAGATTATAGGTCACCTATAGAAAATGTGGATCTTCAGCCATCAAGACTTTACTAGGCTAATCTGCCCTGCTCCCCAGCTCCTTATCTGTTGGTAATCTTTCCTTATCGTGATACACATTTGAAGTGCATGCACTTTTTGGGGCAAGGGTAGTACTGGCATGGGTTCTGCTCCAAGCCAAACAGTTGCTTAGGGAGAATCACCAAGGCTCAGGGCAAAAGTTGAGACCATGACTGTCTGTTTATCAGGCTGTATTGTTTAAATGATGATTCATCACTTGCTCAGAAGGAGCAACTGGGCAAGGCTTGCTCCTTTTCCCTAAAAGACCATCCTCCTTTTCTGGGAAGGTTCATTGTGCCTAACACCAAGAGTGGTGGAAAAGTCATAGTCTTCAAAGAGGGAGATAGTAAAGTTCCTCTGTCAGAGGTGTTTTAGATAGCACTGAACAAAGTCTTAGAGAGCTATTGACTACACTAAATCTGAAAAGTAGATAACCCAGCAGATCTCCGGTTTTGCACTGTGGTATAATTATAGGTGAGTTTTACTGTCACACAGCTGACTGTGTTCCTGGGTGCCGGGAATAAAACTGGTGATACCTTACTGCTGTGTTTTTGTTGTTTCAGCACAAAAGCACATATCTCATGAACAGGCATGTCTAGTCAGAGGAACAGCATTGTGCTTAGTGCTCATGGTCTTCAGCAGTGTTGAGAGGTGTTAATTCATTCTCTCATGAGCTCGTCTAACCTCTGCTTTTCATATCAAAGTTCTGAATTCCATGGCTTGTTATTCTAAATGAATGGTCAGAGAGTGTTGTTCTCCTAGCATGAAGTACATGCTCAGTTGCCATTATACAAATCTCTCTGAACTTAAAATTTCAGGTAATGATGGAGCCAGTATCCTGCTCTTATCAGTACCTGATAATGGAATTTCATTCAGCAAGACAGTGCCAAACACAGTGTGGGCAGAAAGGAAATCTTGTGGTTCAGAAAGGCTGACCTAGCACCCAAGTGAATGGAAAATGCGTCATCCTTCAACGCCCCAAAGGAGCAGCATCCTTATCTTGAGTTTGCCTTGTAGTTGGGGACATGACCCTGCTTTTTCAGCCACAGGGCTTCAGTGTGCAAGCCATCATGGTAGCTCATCCCATCACCTTGTTCTCTTCCTCATACTGCTGCGTTCAGTATGTATGTATGTATGCTCTTGTACCCTCCCTATACTCAGCACTTAAAATTAAGGCAATTTGATTTCACACACACACAAAAAAAAAGACAATACTGTATTGTATCAGTGAATTAACATGCACATGTGGGTGAATTCATCCAGAGAGAGGCTAAATAGTGGTCCATTACCAATATCCCATGTTTTTTTCATACTAGGAAGAGATCAGAAATTATCCTGGGTTTTACATTGTTAATTATTTCATTAGACTCTATTAGAGCTGCTGCTCCATTCACCTTCCCCTCCATCCAAGGTGTTCTGACCCATTTCAGGCTGTGCTTGCTTCTTTGGGGAGCTGTTGGCTTTATGTTACCATTGGAGAGAAGAGGAGAAGTGGCCCTCCCCAGTCAATCTGCTCTTAAAGTATGTTTAGCTTTTATTGGGAGGGGTGGGAAGATGTTCTCCTGTCTCTATTTACCTTTATTTTACTTTAAAGCCATCAAACATCTTCATTGCCTGGCTTTGTATGCCTCTCGAACATGGGAACCAGCAGAGAGAATATGATGAAACAGGTATTTAAGGCAATTAAGGGGCAGGCTGGAGCACAGGATGAGTTATCAATCATTGCATGATCTACCTCGACAGGTGAAAGAACAGTGTGGGTACTCAGCACATATCTGTCAGGTATTGAAGAGGGGCTATCTGGGGAATTTTTTTTTTTTAACTAAATTTGCAATAAAGTCAATAAAGTTGTTAGTTTAGCTGCTTATGTCTCATGGTTGATATAGTGCTCTAAAACAATATTCTGGAGGAGCTGAGAACAGGAAATTGCTTTTTACAGAGCTCTGATCTAATAAAAGCTCAGTTCCAGGACTAAAGAAGAAGGTGGACTGAGAATCCCAAAGTGACACAGTATTTAACTTTGGCTTTTTTATAAACCTCTAACACAGCTGCAGTAATCCAAAATGAATGTGCTCATTTTAAAGAAATCTAAAGGATTAGACATACGTTAGGTGTGTCGTGCCCCCCCCAAAAAAAATCTATGAAGGTTCAGATTACATCCTTCATCTTGTTATTCCTATTCCAAAAAATAGAAATCATTAACTGATTTTTTGAGTGTCCTCTCTTAAAAACTTTGCCAGCTGCAACAATAACCTGTTTGAGCTCTATATAGTGGTGATTCAACAGTAAAAGACTCAGGCAAGTACTTATTTTATTTGTTTTGCTGTTGACAGGGTAATATTCTAGTCATTGCAAATGGGTAAAAGTTCTGCCTGCCCCTAATTTAAATTACTGGTTGCTGTCCTGCGGTTTGGAGCTCTGCTGGTAGTTTGGGGCCATGGAGCCCTTCTAGCCAGTAATGCTGATGAGCTAGCTAGTGCTGGATTTATTCTACTGGTGGTCTTAGGTCCATGAAACACTTCCAAAATATGGCAGTGACCTGTCAACCTCAAACTCTGATAATCACCAGTCTAAGCAAATAATGCAGTAAAGAAACTGAAGCAGTGCGTGGTAGCATGATCAAACTTAGAAAATATTTGGAAAAATAGACTAGGATTTTTTTCTGTAGCATCAGTAACTTAAAAAAATAAATAAATGTGGCATTTAAAAAAAAATTGTAACAATGGGTTTTAATAAGTCCTTCTCCCATAGCAGCAGGTTTTTTGTGGTGTTGGTAGTAGTTGGGCACCACTAGGTGTCCTCAGTCAGTAACTTGACCTGAGAAGTTACAATTTCTCATATGAGTGCTAGAGTTTGAGGTGTGGGAAACAAAGCTGGAGCAGCCTTTTGCGGTTTGGAAGGCTGTGGGCTTCCTCCTCCTCCTCCACATGCCCGCAAAACAGCACTGAAAGTCGGTTCTGAGCCTTGAGAGCATACTTGTGTCAGTAGCAAAGCACTCATCAGTGTTTCCATGCTACAAGGAGATGCCTTTAAATATAAGAGAGTAAACCTGTTCTTCTGAATATGTCTGGAGATACACTGTAGGTGTGTTGTCTACTTGGAAGCGCATGGATCACTCTGTCCATCTGCCAGATGAAGGAATAGTGTTGAAGAATGTCACGTTCATTTGGAGCATAAGTAGGTCTGTTATAATCAATGAGCTTGAACAATCAAGGAACCTCAGTATTCATCAGCATTCATTTGAAAATATCTAAGCACATGTGAGTGCAAGAAAATTTTTTTGCTCAACTTTCAAACTTCTGGCATCAAGGAAGGTCATCTGGAAACCAGAAGGCTGCCTTCTGAGTCTTTTGATACATTTTTTTTCTCTAGGGTTAGGAATACCCTAAGCATTACTTTTTTACTACTGTCTCACACCTCCCCTTTTGCTTTGCTGGAGGTGGTGGGAAGTGTGGAGAACACCCCAAGTGCATCTCTGCTTCACTGAACCTATTTCATCCTGTTCATTGCCTTTTGGGTTTATAGCAGAAGTTCAAAATCTCTGTGGAAAGCAAAGCTGTCTAAAGTCTTTCAGGCAGAAAATTAGCATGTTGTCAAGGACTGTTGTTTAAAGTGTCTANTTGGATTGTAATTTTAAGGCGGGGGGGGGGGGAGGGGGGTGGAGAAAGAGGGCAAAACTATTGCAAGGCAATCAAGGTACAAAACTAAGCACCTTTAGTTATCTATCCAAGTGTTGTGTTTGTTTTTAATCTTATTTGAATGTTTCAGTAATCTTTTTAATAAGTCTGAACACTAGCTCTCCATGGGACCTTGCATGTTGCTGTTTCAAAATATTGAAACCATTCTGCACCTTTAGAAGAAAATTGTTTCTAATGAACAGAGACTGAGGTTCAAAATATACATTACTAAAAAAAAATATATTAAGTGACTAAAACACTCATGAGACTTGCAAATTGACGACTTTGGAGGAGAAAGTTCTCCATATAGCCACAGGGCNAGAGTTTGAGGTGTGGGAAACAAAGCTGGAGCAGCCTTTTGCGGTTTGGAAGGCTGTGGGCTTCCTCCTCCTCCTCCACATGCCCGCAAAACAGCACTGAAAGTCGGTTCTGAGCCTTGAGAGCATACTTGTGTCAGTAGCAAAGCACTCATCAGTGTTTCCATGCTACAAGGAGATGCCTTTAAATATAAGAGAGTAAACCTGTTCTTCTGAATATGTCTGGAGATACACTGTAGGTGTGTTGTCTACTTGGAAGCGCATGGATCACTCTGTCCATCTGCCAGATGAAGGAATAGTGTTGAAGAATGTCACGTTCATTTGGAGCATAAGTAGGTCTGTTATAATCAATGAGCTTGAACAATCAAGGAACCTCAGTATTCATCAGCATTCATTTGAAAATATCTAAGCACATGTGAGTGCAAGAAAATTTTTTTCCTCAACTTGCAAACTTCTGGCATCAAGGAAGGTCATCTGGAAACCAGAAGGCTGCCTTCTGAGTCTTTTGATACATTTTTTTTCTCTAGGGTTAGGAATACCCTAAGCATTACTTTTTTACTACTGTCTCACACCTCCCCTTTTGCTTTGCTGGAGGTGGTGGGAAGTGTGGAGAACACCCCAAGTGCATCTCTGCTTCACTGAACCTATTTCATCCTGTTCATTGCCTTTTGGGTTTATAGCAGAAGTTCAAAATCTCTGTGGAAAGCAAAGCTGTCTAAAGTCTTTCAGGCAGAAAATTAGCATGTTGTCAAGGACTGTTGTTTAAAGTGTCTAAACCCCAAATTTAGACTTTCTAAATAAAAAACCCTAAAAAACACACCTTTTTCTGTGTAGCTCCAGCAGACTTGTGCTAGTGATCCTAATGAGTTTTGTAAATAATTTAAAAAAGTAATCAAAATCTGGACAAAAGCTCCTAGGGCCAGGGTGACCTTATGGCAGACCTTGGGTTTGCACATCTGTGCTCAGTGTTGTTTCTAGTCTTCTACACATCAGTGCC
>VZTO01008013.1:96393-117384 GCA_013400615.1 Syrrhaptes paradoxus | reverse complement strand
GGGGGGGGAGGGGGGTGGAGAAAGAGGGCAAAACTATTGCAAGGCAATCAAGGTACAAAACTAAGCACCTTTAGTTATCTATCCAAGTGTTGTGTTTGTTTTTAATCTTATTTGAATGTTTCAGTAATCTTTTTAATAAGTCTGAACACTAGCTCTCCATGGGACCTTGCATGTTGCTGTTTCAAAATATTGAAACCATTCTGCACCTTTAGAAGAAAATTGTTTCTAATGAACAGAGACTGAGGTTCAAAATATACATTACTAAAAAAAAATATATTAAGTGACTAAAACACTCATGAGACTTGCAAATTGACGACTTTGGAGGAGAAAGTTCTCCATATAGCCACAGGGCAAATAAAGCAAGGGCAGAAAAAAATACAGGCCCTGACAACTTGCTGTAACATTGGCCCCAGGTCATCCTGTTTCTGGCTTGGTTGAATGTTTGTCCTCTCTTCCCGAAGGCTGAAACTGTTGCTCTTTGTCCTTGTTTCGAGTCCTTCAGGGCACATCTGTTGCCCTATAACCTCCTCTGGGTAATTTTTCCCCTCTTCCTAATGTTGACAATATTAATACAACTCTGGAATAACCAGTGGCTCCAGTGCCTTCGTGCTTGTGATATGTAAGGTTGGACCTCCTTTGAGTAGTCACATGAATTCACTGAAGGAAACCAGCTATTTCATAGGGGCATCAAAGAGGGGAACTTGACCCTTTCAGCAAGGCAGACCGCCTGTCCTAAAAGGCAGGAGTCAGCATGACTCACTGTAGGTTTTGAGTGGCGTGCCTCCTGATCCAACACTTCTTCCCCTGTATTTCTCCTCTCACTCTGATCTTAGTCATAAAGTTTTATGAGCGCTTTTCTTCCTGGCCTTTTTACCCTAGCTCAACACTGTTAAGCAGCCCTTTGTTCCTTTTAGTCATCCACCCACAGCTTTCCCAGTTTTATTAGTGCCAAAATGAATGTTCCTACTTTTCTAGGCCATTCAGCACATATTGGTTCACCCAACTTCTAATCAGCCTTTTCTTATTCCCAGTGCGGGGCTGGGAATTAGCTGAAATTTAAATAGAATCCTGCAGATTAGGATGTCTGCAGAAGCAGATCTCCTTTTGTATGGTGCAGAAGATAAGCTTTAGGTTTCTAAATGCTCCAACAATCTTTCCAGCATGATTAGCACTCCAGGGAGTGTTTCTGTTACCCAGAAAGGCTTTAATTGTGCCCTTGGGGTATTGTGAGGTAGGAGGGGAGATGACCTGTGTTAGGGGAAGATAATTGATTTATCACATTTCTGGATGTTTTGAAAGTCCCCGGCAAACATCAGGTTGGAGCAGAAAGCTGAGCAGTGATTCCTGCTGGGAGGTGGGAAGCCCCACGGGGGCTCACAGCTGATGGCACTGGCAGAGGAGGTTGGCACATCACCTGCCTCCTGAAGATGTGCTTTGTCCGAGGCATTCACTCTCTAGGAAGAAAAGGTGTGCTGTGTGTCTGCTCTCTCTCAGTGCTGGTGATTTGGGGGCATTTCAGCCCTTAGACTCCTTTCTGTCCTCATGGGCAGCAGATTTATTTGTAGCTCCTTTATAGGAATAACTAGCTTCAAGGTCAGGTCTTTGTTTTGTCTCTCCCTGTAGAAAAATCCCTGCTGTCAAGCAGACACTTGCATAGAGGGAGCAAGGGTGTAATTTTTCTCTGGTCTTTAATTAGTGGTGTTTTTTAATAGTTTCTTCACAAGCTAGCCCTTTAGGTTGGTACTATTTCTGACTTGTCTGACTCTGCTGTCTCATTCTCTCTCCTTCCCTTCCTCCATGCCCTGACCCTCTCATTTCCATTTTTGTGTTTTTTCTTCCCCTCTTGTTGCATTTCCCTGCCTGCAGACTTTCATACCTCTTTATGATCTTTGTACCTACCACAGTCTGTGCTGTTAAGTAACAGAAAAGATCAACTGTTGAAGAACTAATGTTGACATTGAACTGTCATCGCTATTGCTCTGCCCTGACAAGGTTGCTGTGAGATGGCCAAGAGAGGTCTAGTTGCTGAGTCATTGTTTGGAGACCTCTGCAAGCTAGGGCGTGTGTGGCTATCTCTATTTGGTTCTTTTTTTAGCAGGCCTACCCTGCGACAAATGAGGGCTAGAGTCTTGTCCATTAAAAAACAATGAAAAAGAAACCAACCCTCTAACATACACTTAGCATCTGGATTTCCACCAAAAGCAAACTAGGCTTACAAACCACACACTCTCCTGCCTTTCTGCTGAGGCATGTCCCAAGTTTTGTTGAGCTTCTCTTCTGCTGTTGTGAAGAACAGGCTGGATCTACCATCAGGCGTAGCACTGAGACTGATATTTAGATGGCCAGCCAAGTTTTGTTGAGCTTCTCTTCTGCTGTTGTGAAGAACAGGCTGGATCTACCATCAGGAGTAGCACTGAGACTGATATTTAGATGGCTAGCCAAGTCTTAATATTCATGGAAAGGCTCTATGTTCCCATGAAGTTTGGGATTGCTTGCATACCATGTGGATTCTAGAGCAAAAAAGTCCAGTCATGGGTTCAGTTATGCAAAATGGGGAGCATGAACAAAACGCTGTTACATTTGTTTCGACGATATTTCTAATATACCATTAAGCTAACTTATTTAAGCAAATGGTGCCCTTGAGTCCACTCCCACCAGAGTCAGCAGCAAGATCAGGTTCCACAAAGAGGAACACGGTGCTCAAATATTACTAGAAGTTGCATATGACCATTGGGCTTCTCATACAAAGAAAGAGCAGAGAGTAGACCAGGTGTGTATTAAGCAAGCAAAGGAAGAGGTGACTGCTCACAGGCCAAACCCTGGTTGTTCTCCCTTGCCCTCTCCCTGCAAACCCCAATAGTCAGGGTGTCCTCTGCCCAGCTACCTGCCATGGGGTGGGTGGAGGAAGTAGGAAGAAGGAAGGAGAGCAGGAGCTTCCACTTCTGGTAGCAACAAGTTACTGAGCCTTGACATGAACTCCTCCTACCTTGGAGCAGGGCAGGAAACACGGGGCAGAGCATGGGCAGAGCAGAGCAGCAGTCGCTCTGCCAGTGGTAGTGCGGATGGAGCTGAGGCAAAAGCTGGGGCATGACCCTGGGATGCACAGCAAGATCCCAGAGGAGATGCCAGTCTTTGACCTGGTGAGGCTGGTGACAGCCCTCCATTCTGTGCTCAGAAAAAGCCTATGACAAGCCTGTTTGCAGACAGGAGAAGAGAAAGACTTGGGAGAGCAACAGTATGGAGAGCAAAGAGAATAAAGAAGTGAAGGTCAACTAAAAACTTGTTTATTAATTAATTTATTGAGTTAATGGTACAAAAGAAATTATCTTCCCAAACATTGGCAATTTGAATTTTTTATTTGAAAAAAACCTGAAATAGTCTGTGTTTTCTTCTTGAGGCTCTCTTACTTTGGTTTCAGAGTAGGATTTGAAATACCTTCATTAAATAAATAATTCACCAAATTCCAGTCTTCTTGGTGGGGAAAACAGTAACTATTTCAATACCACTTTTTTCTTTTTTTTTTTTTGGGGGGGGGGAAGGAGGAGCAGGGAGCAGTGCTGCTTATATATGTGTATGTGTGTGTATATATATGTCTACACACACATATAAAATTCTGTCAGGATGAACCTTCAGTAACTTGCATGAAATACATAGATTTTAAAATTGTATCTTTCAACACCAAAATCTAATTAATAGACACAGCTTAGTTTTTCTTCTTAAATGAAGTAATCTTCTCTAAGGCTGTTATGCCAGCTGTGTGCTGGAGCTGAGAGTTCAGGTATTTGTAGACAAGTCACTAATGGGGTGCTGAAAGAAGTGACCTCTTGTTTCTCATGGCCGAGGATGGCTTCAGAGTGAGTGTCTGTCCTGATGCCATAAGGCAGAACCTGGTATAGACCAATTTACATCATAATGATGATACATTATTGATACAAGCAGAAGTATTTCACCCAGTTACAGTGCAGACCTCTCCCATAATATCTTCTTGTGCAAGTGCATTGAAATATCTGTTGACACTGACTGTGTCCGGCTGTGTCATTATGTTTCCAAACAAGCCACTCCTTCTCCCCATTGTTTCCTAAACCTCCCTCTGGAGAAATTATGTGCTTCAGTGCTAACCCACACTGAGTAAAAAATGTACATAAATATAAAAAGTAAGCCTGAGAAATCTGTAGTAGGGCACTTTTCAACTAGTAAAGGAAGGAAATGCTTTTGTGAGGTGTGGTTTTAGGAGATAATTTAATTGCATTCTACTACATTCTTTTTCTTCTTCATGCTGAAATTTCTTCAGGAGAGGCTATTCACGCTGAGCAGATCCATCAACTGACAATTGTCTCAGCTTAACTTCAAGAATTAATTGCCCTCAGAAAAGTTTTATTGCCACATCTGTTTTTCTGCCCTAAACGTTAATAATGCTTTTGTATGGTAACTTATTTGTTGACACATTGTCTACCTGCTTCCCAGTCAAAGTACTCATCCACACTTAGAATACTTGGGATTTTTCAGGGGAGGGGAGACTCTTTTATTTGTTTTTTTTTTTTTTTTGGTCATACTGTTTGATTAACAGTAGTACTGGATTGTAGAAAAGCATGAAACAAAGGGAGCCTTTCGTAGAAGCACAGGTTTATTGTCAGCACAGGAATGTATTGGAAAAAAAATACAGGAGTCAAATGCTTAGGAAAGGTGATTATTCTGTATCTCTATAGATATGAAAAGTAGGTATTTGCAGGTAAATGTAACTTGGAATTCCTGTCTACTTAGAGGTTTATATGTTTTCATGATGAATATAAAGCCATTTAAAAAAACGTTGTCCAGAAATGCTTCAGATTAGAGACTGTCGGTTGCTGCTACTGCGTTTTCAGTTGTCCAGTCAGAACTGAAAAACCTGAAACTGCACAAAACAAAAAATTTAAATTCTGAGGTCAGAGTAATTTTTCATCCAAAAATACTTTGGTCAGAAAACTCAAGCATGTGTGTGTGTTTTATTACATATGAAAATGGCAGAGGCTTTTTTGTGGAACTATGCACGTACACATGTTGCCTCCTGTATGTATTCTGTAAAGCAGTCAAACAATGACAAAATCCAAGTGAGTAATGGGGGTTTTTTCCTAAGCGTTTATGTATGCAGCGATTTATATATCCTGTTGCAATGTGGCTGAGTTACCCTTCGTGGTAATGTCAGAAATAGATTCAGTGTGAACTTCCTTGACAGTTAAAGAAGGTTATATACATCCACATACTTATTCAGTAAAATGCCAGATTACAGAGCACGTTCTGTGAGACCAATGCTGGTGCCAAAAAATATGGCCAATGAGACTGGAGGCGGGTTAGTTACCTTGCACTCAGGCTGGATAGGAAACTTGGCCACTGTTCAAAATTAGCAGGAGTCTTAAGTTCAACTCATTTGGTCAGTTTTGAAGTCTGAGTTCCTCCATGTTTTGGAAAGGAACCCCTCAGGTGTTATATGCCCATCTGTCTTTGAGTGCTTACATCTCCATTTCTTTATTTGAGCACACTGCTAATTGTGTCAGGTAAACAGTAGAATGAGGTTAAAAAGTACATTTGGAGCAGAAATTTCCATGGTGGTTTAAGCGCTAACTGGCTTTTGGCAGCAGAAGTCTGCCTTTGGTGGCAGAGAGATCGTGCACGTGTGCTTTGGCTGATTTGGTGCCGAGTGATTGCCCATAACAGGGTCTGATCTAACCTGTGAACTCAGCCCTGGTGAGGTCGAGGTGCCGGCACGTGGCCTGTTTTACTGCCTTGCTGGTGGCTGGCAATGCAGTGCAAAGGCCAAGGTTACAAACAGCTGAACAGGTAGCAGCATACTAAATTGCTTCTCTTAAGCTTGGCATTGCATGCTTGACCCATGGAACTGTTCTCCTTTACACCAGTGATGAGACCTTTGCAATTTCTGGGCTTGTTTTAGAACACTGATCTTATCTGAAGATCAAAATAGATTTTAAAGGTGCCAAATGCTTGCAGTCTATCTCCTGTAACAACACGCTTGTCACAACAGGTGGAGGTTTCAGACTGAACAGCACATTGGGCTCGGCCACTCTTGGTGTTCCCGTCAGCTTCAGTGAGGCTGTGGGAGGGATGCGAATCCTCCCATTGTACATTGACTTTTTGGATTGTCTGGAGTACACATTGCACTCTGGTCTGAGCTGTTGTTATCACTATGTTTCTTAAGGATGATATTTAGTTTGACACACACAGTGTTTTTCTTTTCTGTATCTTACTATTAAATCCCTGACTGAAAGCATGTTGCTGCATAATTACACACATACATCTTCCTTTGGGTTTAGAAATAAAATTGCAGGTGTCTGCAAGGGGAATCTCAGCTTCTGGCTATTGAAATAAATTAGATCCATCTTGTAAAACTTGCAATGTTCTCCTGTCCTTTCAGCCTCAACCAGAATGAATTCTGCAATAACGTTTTGGTGACAGACATCTGTGGGGGTGATGGGGTTTTATTTTTCATCTTCATAATTGATGTTTCAGTGATGCTGAAACACCTTACAGCACTTAGAGGGTGTTATATAATAACTTAAGTGTGTTCAGAACAGTCAGAGAACTTTGACCAGGAAATCGGTCTGGAGAGAACAGTCATCATGGGTCTGTGTCACGGTGTGTGGCTGCTTGCAGTGGGGAGGAGGTCAGGCAGCCTTTGAGTCTTGGAGCAGAGCTGGATCAGAGGTGCTGCTGCTTTGGGATTTCTTCCCCAATGCAGTGAAGGTGGAGAAGCATTAAACCACAAACAGGATGAGGTATCTGTCAGTCTATGGGCAGTGTTGGGGAGGGTTGTCCTGAGAAATGAACAGAGAGGTGCTTTGTGACCTGTGCTTGAGTAGTAGATGTCTGCTTGTGGACAGAGCTGAAATCGGGGTGAGCAGATGCTTTCCTTGCCCCAGAAACCTCAGCTATCTCCATAGCCTTCAGCAAAGACAGCGCAGGGTCACATCTTTGCACTCAACTGGCATAGTCACAGCACCTTACGGGACAGGAAGTGGTGGATAAAGTCCAGCCATGCACAACGGTGCCTGTGCCTGGTGGAAAAGCTCCTGTCCATACTCTAGTGCAAAACAGAGTCGGCCTTTCCCTGCTGCCATCCCTGGAGCATGCCTAAAGCCCACAGTGAGGTTGCACTCAGGTGCCTTGTAGCTATTCTCAGGTTGCAGCATGGAGCTAGCCCCCGCCAGGTGTTTTCTAGGTATATCACAGATGCTATTAAATACAGGAGGGAGTAGAAGAAAATAGGCTTGTCTAGTGCTGTTTTGTCAAAATACAAGCAGGACAATTGCAAACTAATTAGAAATCTAGACAACTCCCACATAAAACGCAATGGTGTGTCATGTGTGTGCCAACACACAAAGTCGTTACTCAGTTGTTATTCAGGCAAAATTCCACTGAGTAAGGTCAGAGTAATCACCTCATGGTCTGGCCCTCCTGTGTTCCCCTCCAGTTGCCACAGTGCTTTCCATGTGACAAGCACAAGGTACTTTCTGATCTCAGATGGGTGCGTGTCTCATGCTCACTGCTTTGCTGCATCAAGGCAGGGCTTGGCATGGTACCTGGACATCATTCATCCTCTCCGAGAGGAGACAAAACCTTGTGGTCTTCTGCATGTTATCCTCCTGCAAGCCCTTCCATCCCTGCACCGTGTTACCAAAATTGCCACAGCCATTAGGCAACGCTGTGTGGAGGTTGCTGCCTGTTGGGGTGATCACGATCGATTCATCCTCATCATCTCTTCATTTAATCTTCCCCTGCCTTTCCATGCCAGTGGGCAGGCTAGCTAGAGGCAACTGGGGCCATGGCCTTCACCTACTCTTCCCCAAAAGCCCTGCTGGGCTCTTCCCCCCAGCTGGGCAGTGAGAGAGGCGGGACAGTGCCTGGGCACTGGCACACCCAGCATCGGGCGCTTGCTGCCAGCCCAGCGGTAGCCACGTGCTGCCTCAGCCCTGGGCCTCGCTTCACAGTTTCTTGGAGGCAGAAGCATGTCTTTTTCTGTTTGTACAGGTTTGGGGTTCATCTGCACCTGAGGCTCCTCCTGTGCTCCCTCCAGATCAATAATTTCTGGATGCTTTTCTTTGTGTGGAGAGGTGCTTCTTTAGTGCCCAGCCTGCCCCTTCCAGCCCAAGGCCTCTCATCTGCCTCTGATCAGCAGGGATATATCAGACCTTCCACACACCTCTCCCCAGATCTGTGTTACTTCTCAAACGCCACCTCCAGGGCCTGTCCTGAGCCTTGCTGGTCTCTCTGGAGGTCCACAGGGATTGGTCTGGCTCCTTTATTGTGGGTCAGCTTTCAGGATCTGGACCAAAGGTTTTGATATGCAGATAGGAGAAGAAGGTGCATGCAGTTTTTTTGGTTAGGGTTTGTGGGCTTTTTTTTTTTGAAGGGTAGGCCTCTGGTATGGCTGCAGTCCTTTTAGTAGCCTGGGTAGTCCTTAATGTCAGTGCTGTGAACACCGCTAGGCATGAGCTGTGTCACACTGTGTTCCCATCCCTCTATTTCAGGGGTTTCCAGTTGCCTGCACCTGTCTTTGCCCAGTCTGCTGTCTCCTTGTAGGGATGGCTTGCATGCCTAACTTAAATACCAGGGGCTTGTTATCCTCCCATTGCTCCCCATTCTCCACACTGGTCAAGGACCTGTGAGCTTCTCGCCCCCTCCAGTACTGTGCGATTCCCTCCTGGGTCTTTCATGCCTGCCCCACGCCAGCTCCCCTCTGCTCTCCTTTCCTCCCTGGGCTCCCCCCAGCTTTATCTTATAGACAGACGGAGAGATATGACACACAGCTGTGTTCAGACCTTACTTCACTTGGCGGATGATCTCTCTTCAATTAGCTTACATGCAAGCTAGTACAGCAAGGAAAGGAAATGTTAGGAGGGCTTGAAAGAAAATGTCATGCTCTGTGGCAATAGCAAAGGAAAAATAAAAGGGATTTGATTTACAGTAAAAGGAGGCTGCAAGTTAGACTTCTAGGCCAGTTAGCAGGAAATTGATGATAAAAGTATAAAGTGTGCAAATTTTGGCCTTTATTCTTCTGTTGCTTGTGTGCATAAGTCATTTTCTGAGAAGAGATACCCTTTGGAAAAGAGTGTGTTGGGAGGATGGGAATGGGAATGTCTTGTCCATGAGGACTGTCCTCTTCACAGACAGGACAGTTCCCACCTTGACTGAGCTTTCTTAGGCTTAATATTGGTTTTCTCTTTATGTGCCTCTAAACTGATGGAGATATACCTTTTGACATTACATAACAACAATGCTTTGGAAGGAAATATCTCCATTTATGCTTATGTGGGTATTATGTATGGCTGCTGGGAAGGAAAAGGCCTGTCCTTTAGAAGAGCCTTATTAAGGGAAACCAGTTATTAAGAAGTATATATGGAAAGGGTGGGGTTCCTCATTACTCCACTCATTTCAGCATCTCCTATCTGCCTCTGGAGTGCATCATGGTGATATCAGACTTTATTAATATAAAACTCAGTATTACGCACCCAAGATTACACCACTGAGCTAACTCAGTGGGTCTCTGACACTGCAGCTTCTGTGATTAAAGTGGCAGTGGAGCAATCAATGACAGCAAATTAAGCTGTTGGTGTCAAGGAGCTTTTGGTGTTGTGGTGTAAACTTTAAATGATATTCAAGGATTAAAACATGTGAGACTATGATCTAATTAGCTGAAGTTTATCCTGTCAGTGGTTGGGACATAATGACTTGGAGATGCGGAGATGAAAATGCCCAATGGCCAGTTTTCTCTGTGGGAAAGTGAGAAACTAATTGGTTTTAGGATGTGCTACGTGACTTTTCTGTGTGGTTTTTATTGATGGGTTCTGTCCAGTCTAAGGAATATGCTATTGTGGAAAGGTGTATTAACTTTAACTCTTTTCCAAGCAAGCATGGGTTACAGAGTTTTCCCCCTCTCCTTGAGGAAAAGTGTCTTTATCTGGTTCCTGCCTTTATTATAGGAGTTACTACAAAACTTAATCAGGGGAAGCATATTTTTGAGCTGCTGAGAAATTAGTATTTCTGTTCTGAAGTCCAATGTTGACATTTAAATCCCTGTGGGAATAAAAAGTCCACATTTCTTGCAAAATAAAACTCAGTTGTTCCTAATGAAAATTCTCCAGAAGCCTTTCATTCTGATAGTATGGACATGTCATACTCTACTGTTACATAGGTAAGCATATTTTGATAGAGAGAACAGTTAAAAAAATAAATTACTGTATCAAAACAATTTTCTTATTCCAGTTTGTTAATCTGAAAAATTGTTTGGTCTCTTCCTTTCTTGAAAACACTTATATCAAACCATGTCTGCAGAATAATTTGATTCTGTTTAAACTGATTTTTTTTCTTTTAATAGAAAACTCTTCCCTCAGATATTTTGATGAGTTTTATTTAGCATATGAGTGTCCAGTGTTTCAGAGGCACAGGGTGGTTTCAGATTAATTTTTATGGGACTCAGCAATCCTCATCATGAGTCCCACAATGTTTACCCAGCGATGAAACAAGCAGGTGTAATTATATTGGCCTTTATCATTTTCTCATAGCTGTCTTGCTGATAAGCTGTCCTTGGTGAGAACTGCTCATGCACATTTGATGACAAACCAGCGTGTTTGCGTGTGTACGTGTGCACATGCGTGCATGCAGAGACACCAGGGCTGCCCGCTGGTACTGCTACCACCCAGCCTTGGAGCAAGGGGGGACTCAGAGCTCTTGCTGTCAGCATTAAGCTGCTGTTGGTATTGTGGATTTCTGTTGCAATTCAGTCATGGCTCAGGACTTCTCTTCCCCCTAATCCTCCTCCCTCTCCTGCAGTTGGCTCTGTGAAACAAAGTCCCTCAAAGCTGACCCTTGCTTCAGAGGGCTTGGTGCCCAAGCTGGCCCTGTTCTGCAAAACTTTGAAATAAACCACCTTCACCAAGTGCCATTATGCTCTGTCCTCATGATAGCTGCTTGCTTTCTGTTTTTCTGTCTGTCTTCCTCTAAAGGCAGTCTGTGTACGTGTAGAGGAGCCTAATCATTCTACTCTGTCAGTGGGCTTACAGCGTGCTCTTTGCCTGGCTGCAGTTGATGGGAAGGTTTTTCTCATCTGCCGGTCAGTAGATGGAGCACAGCCCTCCACTGAACATCTGTAGGGAAGAGAGGATAATACAGAGGGCTGTGTTCAACCAACACTTGAACAGACAAGAGAAGTCAAGCTGTCCTTTAAGGCAAAAGATGAGATGAAAAAAAAATGTGTGTCCGATTGACAGTGAGAAAGTGATATAAGGGATGAAAATGATTGGATGCAGTTTAAAGAATGAAAAATATACCAGATCTAGCTTCTTTCCTATACATCAATATTTAGCTGTAAAATTTTAAGGAGAGGATATCTGGAGATTGATACTTGTGTTTCAAAAGGTGCCTTTGACCTACTTAAGTGACAAGCTTATTACTCGGTGTCTAAGTAGAACTTCTGATGAGAAGTAAATGATGCTGTTCCCAGGTGAACTGTACAGGAAATGTGCAGGTTATTAGCTAACTCATTCTTCAGCTTGGGAGACACTGGAGTGAAAGCTGAGTGTCAACTTGCTACTGTAAGCATTGAGTGTTGGAAGTGTTTGTCATTGCTCACAGGCTGCTAAGTCATAGAATCATAGAATGGTTTGGGTTGGAAGGGACCTTCAAGACTGTCTAGTTCCAACACCCCTGCCATGGGCAGGGACACCTCCCGTTCCCCAGTACTCTTCTATTCTTACTTTGTCAGGTTTTCTCTCATAAGAGATATATTTTCCAGTCTTCTCACCTCTTTTATGTCTCTTTCTGTCAGCACTGCACTTCCTACTGTGCTTCCTTATACCTTTAAAACACCCCACACATCTCCTGTGGCCAGGAAATTCACCATTCTCCTCCACATCATCACTGTGGAGGACGAGCAAAAGTGTTGAGGAAGATGCAAGGAAATGGGGTTTACATTTTTTGCAATGAGTTTGGGGTTGTTATTTTGTGGGCGAAACTTTCAATTTGCTCAGAATTTATATTCGTGTCAATAAGCATTTCATGAAAATGAAATCCTCATTCCTGTTTCATTTTTGATTGGCATCTTTAATATGTCCTACTTTGTGTATTGGCAAAAAGGAACACTTTCTTCTCAGTACTTCTTCCCACTTTTTGACTCTTTTCCTTTCACTCTGCTTTGTTTCACTTTTCATTTCCAACATCTGATCAGCCAATTTGTTTGCTTAAGGTTTTTCAAGAGAAAAATAGGATTTGGCATATGTATCAAAACATCCTATTAAAATGAATAAAAATAAGGAATATTGAGATGTTTTTTTAAGTCCTCAAATCTATCTATACTATGTTAATTTTCACAACAACAGTTTCATTAATTATTTTGGGGATGTTTCATGTAATGGAAACTTTTTGAAGCTTCCCCTCTTGATTTGTTTTTTATTGTTGTTTTTTGGTGTTTTTTTTTCTTAACCAGAAATTAGTGTTCTTTAAGAGCTGTTTGCCCAGTGCCATTTTTATGTTACTACAGTAATCTCCCATGCATAGCTTTTACTTTAAATATTTAATTGATGCTGGAGACTATGCTATGTTTAAAAATCATTACATTAATTCCTATATTTTTCACATAATGCGATGTGTATCTTCTGCAGTCTACAAAGGCTTAATAACATGGCTAAATACTGTATGTGGGTGCAGTGAAAATTAAGATGGGCTGGGTATGGAAAGCACAGAAACTGAAGTGGAGAGGAAAGAAGTCTTTCATTCAACTAGAATGGGATGAAAAACCTTTTCCTTACCTGGGGCCACAGAAGGCTCTGGGGTATCATATCAGTGACTCTTGCAGTAGTAGACACCAGTCTGTATCTCATAGAATCACAGAATGGTTTGGGTTTGAAGGGACCTTACTGATCACCAAATTCCAACCCCCTTGCCATGGGCAGGGACACCTCCCACTAGACCAGGTTGCTCAAAGCTTCATCCAGCCTGGCCTTGAACACCTCCAGGGATGGGGCATCCACAGCTTCCCTGGGCAACCTGTTCCAGTGCCTCACCGCCCTCTCAGGAAAAAATTTCTTCCTAATATCTAATCTAAATCTGCTCTCTTTGAGTTTAAACGCCTCATCCTGTCACTACATACCCTTCTAAAAAGTCCCTCTCAGCTTTCCTGTAGGCCCCCTTCAGGTACTGGACGGCTGCTATAAGGTCTCCTTGGAGCCTTCTCTTTTCCAGGCTGAACAACCCCAACTCTTTCAGCCTGTCCTCATAGGGGAGGTGCTCCAGCCCTCTGATCATCTTTGTGGCTCTCCTCTGGACCCACTCCAACTCCTTCTTGTGTTGGGGGGCCCAGAATTGGGCACAGTACTCCAGGTGGGGCCTCACAAGAGCAGAGTAGAAGGGCAGAAACGTTTCCCTCGACCTGCTGGTCATGCCTCTCTTGATGCAGCCCAGGATCTGGTTGGCCTTCTGGGCTGAGAGTGCACATTGCCAGCTCATGTTCAGTTCTTCATCTACCGATACCCCCAAGTCCTTCTCCTCAGAGCTGCACTCAAGCCATTCTCTGCCCAGCCTATATTTGTGCTTGGGGTTGCCTCAACCCATGTGCAGGGCCTTGCCTTTGGCTTTGTTGAACTTCGTGAGGTTGGCATGGGCCCACCTCTCAAGCCTTTCCAGGTCCCTCTGGATGGCATCTCCTTATTGCCCAACCCCATACAGTGCCCACAGACTGTATGAACATGGCTGTGGCTGGTGGGCTGCATGCCCCTTCTTGCCCAGCTCCCCTTCTTGCTCAGCATCTCCCACCCCACAGCACTGATTTTCTTCAGCTTGCTGAGCCCAGAGTCCTCTTGGCATGCTGTAGCCCCTGTGTGGCACGGAGGTGCCCCAAGCTAGGCATCAACCTGCATGGAGCTGGGAAGGGGGAGTCCCAGAGCATCCTTTGGGATAAAGAGTTAGAAATGGAGACTGGAAAAAAGATCAGTAGGAGGGATACAGAACAGAGGTGGGACTTCATAAAGCATCAGGCTATGCTGGGGAAGTTGTTACTGGGGTGGAATTTTCCCACTTCTGTGCTAGAGAGTCAGCTTTCCAAATCAGCCTAGCAAGGAAACAGCTTGTCCCTAACTGTGTGTGATGGGAGCTGTGCATACACAGGTATATTCCCTGGTGAAAACCAGCAGCTGTGGTTGTGGCAGAGGGAGAAACTCATCATTTAGGGGAGAATAATGGCAGGAGAAGGGGGGAGGTCCACACTGGTGTGTGTACAGGCAGTGCGTTGCAAAATGATAGTTGTGTCATCCTGCCAGAGGACATGTGACCCAGAGAGGATGACACAAAATATGGAGGAATACACTAACTCGGAGGAACTGCTGTTCCCTGGCAGGACAGCAGCTGGCCAAGCCGTGTGGATGTAGTAGGGAGAAATTGTTGCCTTTAGCCTCACTCTTGGGGTCCAGATTGGATAAAATGCAGATTTATTAACCCAAGATTTAATTTCTAATTTCACCTGGAGGAGAAACTTCAGAGCTAGCCTTGTCCTTTCCCTCTCCCTGCCTCTTGGCACCCTAGAAAGGAAAAGTAACCAGCTGAGGCTTAAAGCATCTGGCATCAGTTTTGATGCAATGGCAATATAGGGTAAAATAACAAGTTGCAAACCCTGCCTTGGAGTGTGGAAGATTGCTGGGACCGTGCTGAGGGACACAAGCTGCCGCTGGTGCCCAAGCTGTGGCTTCCCAGGCAGCAGTTGCACCCTTTTAGCCTGTGGTATGGGCATTACCTCCGATGTTACTGGCTCAGCAGTGAGAAGTGCTGAGCCAGCTGCTGTCTATTCAGGTAGGTTTCCCAGCCTGTATCCCAAGGAAATCAGAGTTGCATAAGGGCACAAATGGGAAGTCTTGCTGGGGTGCAGGGGAAGTGGAAGTTGTAATGGGAAAAGCGTATGCAAGGGAAGATCCTGTGGGAGGAGAAAGGGTGAGAGAGGTTCCTCTCTCCTGGTTGGGGAGCAGACCACCCACCTGCTATTTTTTAAAAATTTTCAATCTGTTTATGGGTCACAAGTCTTTGACCTGATGTAAATTCCTCTTCTCTGTTCCTATCTCCTTTCCCATCCAGCGGGTCCCTGTGCCATCGCTAGCAGCTGCTGGAAATGTCAGACCTGGTCTTCAAAACCAGGTGCCTCGGACTGGGTTTGATTTGTTCTGGAGACTTGCATACAAATGTGTCCTGGACACGCACCTGGACCAGGTGGTGGGCGGCTGTGAGGAAACTGTCTCAATAAGTTCCTTACAAGCGCTCATACCTCCAGTTGTAAAAGGGAAAACCAAGATAGTAGGATAGGAGGGTCTGTAGCAGACCCCTGCGGTATGGGAAGGGATTGCATATGATGGTGTTGCCTTTTTCTTTTAAAGGCAGCTATCATGCCTGTCTGAGGGTGGGACTGTGCTGTAAATAGACATCTTGCTTTCCCAAATGTCTGTTGGAGAAGTAATGAAGAGGTCAGGTTCCTCCAGCATGGTAGAAACAACTCATCTCAGAAGTGGGAGGTAGCTAATAATGGACTGGCTATTTCAGTGTCTGTCCTGGTTAATAGGAACTGATTTAACAATTCAAAGGTGGGAGTTAATTGAGTGATCATAAAATAAGCCAGGTCACTATGATAAGAATCATGGATTTCAGAAAAGGTATGGGCTGGTTGGTTGTTATCGGGGACAAAAGTCTGAAGGGCAAAGGATGACTGACAATAAGATACCGTATCCAGAACATTCTGTTAGACTTTCCTGATGTAGCAGACAGCTGAAAGCTTTGTCTGAAATGCCCTGCAGTCCCTGGAGAAGAGCTCAGTACAGACAGAGGTGCTCCCGTTTCAGGATGTGGCACAAACTCAAGCATGGGAAATAGCTCCTTGGCAGCAGTGCAGAAGAAGTATCTGGTTGTGAACAGAGTACAAAGGATGTCCAGTTACGATGCAGATGTAGCCTTCAGCAAGACTGGCCAAAGTCTAAACAGTCTTGCGCTCCTCTACGGGCTCTCAGGGTTTGTTTGTGTTTTGGGATTCCAGTACATTGTATCTTGAGTGTTTCACGTCCGCAGGAATGTGAAAAACATTGAAATCAAGATTAGGATGATTGATATACTGCTCTTAGTTTGCTAACCTGGTTACAAAAAGTATTCACTTTGTAGTGCACTCTGTCATAAATGAAAGGAGCTTGATGTCTGAGCCTGCTCTGAAACTTATATAGTGTGGCCAGATCTTTACAGTGCCCCTGAACAGTTCTGACGTGTTGGCCTTTGTGCAGTCTGGGGACACAAGGGAGTACTCACTTTTGCTATAATAATAATAGTAATGAAAAATAAAATATTTGAAAGCAATCTCATGTAATTGGCAAAGTCCTATGATTCAGCTACACTTCTGTTGGTTTGTAGCCCTTTTACTCCCTAAGCACGTTCTGTTAGCTAATGATAGTGGTTCCTTTTACTGTTACAAAGCTAGATCATGAAGGGAAATATGTGCCGTGTCCAGCTTTTCCTGTTCAGGGAGTAATTTTTTCCATGACGTCTAATCTTTTTCTTTTGCTGAACTGTCAGTAAAGCCAGACCACTTTGGCTTGGCATTTAGCCCACATCCACCTACATATTTTTCTTAACAGCAAACAAACTAATTAAATGCCTTTATCTTATGAGGCATTCCTTTCTCTTGGGTAGTTACTGATTAAAAAAATAAATAAAACTTCTCACTATTTTGAGAAAACAAGAGATGAGTCAGTGTGTTCACAGCCTGGTTTATTATTAAATAAGAACCCAGGATCAAAAAATGAGCAGGGTGGAAAAAAATGTTAGTGTCATCATATTATGTTTGTGGACAGTGAGAAGAGCCTGTTCTCACTCCAGTGAGCATTCCAATATCTATTAAAATTCATGAGCATTACACTTGCACATAAAGGTAGACAGGGGTACATAAATGAGGCAGAGGTACCTCTCATGTGAAAGATTACTGCAATAAAATGTTAATTTATAAACCGTAGTTTGTATTGCTTCATGTTAGGCATATGCTTCAATAGCCTTTCCAATAATGCTAACCTGAAGCAGAATGACAATAATTCAAAGAGTCAACAGGGGTTCTCCAAATCTGACAGATAACAATAACTTTACTAATTGAAGCTTTGTCTTCTTTTTAACTTAAAAAAAATTGTAGACTTATAAAATCAGTTAATTGGAAATGGAAAAATTCAGAGAGGTCATCTAGGCCAGCATTAGCTATTGGGGGAGGGGGGCAGGAATAACAGCACATGTACTCTAGAAGCAATTTCCCTGATTATTTGCCTCTGTTCCCTGTATATGATATATCTCGTCTCTAGTGAGTATCAGGACACGTCTGGGCTGCAGAATAGCATGGAGTAAAAAGGGAGTGGGAGTAAGGGGCAAAAATCCTGGCTGAGGTGTGCAATGGGAGTGTGGGGGGGCTAATGCTTGGGTGGCTCCACGTGCTAGGGCTGGGCAGCAAAGGTGTTGCTAGATAGCCTAGTGAAGGCAGATGGCTCTGCTGGTGTTAACCTGAACTAACCCACATGGACCTCATTGGCCTGAGCCTTGTTCGTTCGGTCACTGCCTGAGCACTGACCACAGCACCCTGATCAACCCAAGGCACCAGCTGGGCACTTAGTGTTGAATATATCAGTAAGCTCCTGCCAGGGCAGCATCCACTATAATGCTCTAAGCTTGAGAGAAAATAACAATAAAGAGGTCTTTAGTCCCTTTTGTTTCTTGCCTAATATTAAGCCCAGTTCTAGGCTTGCCTGTGTTTGCCTGAAGAACGATTTGTGCCCCAAGACAAACCCAGGAGACGCTTGCTGCTATTACCAAAAGCCCTCATTCTACCTTGGGAGGTGTTGCAAAATGTGTAAATCAGCTTAGCTCTTCATCCCTTGGTTTTCTTAATCAGGAATTCAGCTCCAGCCTTTGAAGGAGGCTTTACTCACAACAGACCTATTACATTATTCACTTCTGCTATTGTATATCCAGGAGACCTGCACATGCCCCACAGTTACATAGAAGCCATCCAGACTGACACCAGTATTTATGCAAATCTGCAGGATTTATCATTTGGTGTGAAGTTTGGACCAAAGTGCCAACCTTATATTTAAAGACTACTGTGCCATGGAGTAACATCCCAGCAAACTCTCCCTGCCCCCAAAAAAAAGCAGGAGCTATTGGCTTCCAGTGGCACCGTCTCTAATCCTAGCCTCCAAGTGCTGAATGATTCATAAGCAGACTGAGATCTTCCATGCGTTGTTCTCATCCCTAATCCTACCCAATCCTTCTCTTTAGATATGTAATAGAGAGCTGCTGGCAGCTGTGGTGAGTGGCTGCTGTTTGCCAAAGGGTGGTTAGGAGACACCAGATGCTGGAGCTGCTGAGGTATGTTAGCATTGGGCAGGGTAGAGACAGCACGGCCTGAAAAAGATTTTCTGCTGGAGCTGGGAATGTCCTAGGGGTGGAGCTGATGGTGAGTTTGTCCGGATAGTGCTCCCTGAGATGGTGAGAAGGGCTAAAAAACCCTGACAGCATGACACCAGCTCTCATCCTGCCTTCTCACTGGGCCAATTACAGCAGGAAACCAGGCTCTTCCAACCCAAACATTAGGTGTGTGCCCACAGACACATATGTAGGAGTCCCTGCCTCATCCCAAAACAGTCCAAAAGTCATTTTCTCCTGCCAACCCTCCTCCTGCTTATCTGACCTTTGTGAATCACTTGTGCTCCTCAAACTCTGCAGTTCCTAAGCCTGGCCCTCCACAGGACCTCTGGGAGCACATCCTTATAAAAAAAAAATTAACCCTTGAGGACGCCGCATAGGTTCTCATCCTGGGTCCTCATATTTACCTCATGGTAAAACAAGAAACTCTTCAGCTCCTGTTGAGTGAAGCCTTGTCCCTGCCCTAAGCCTTCTGGAGTGCTTCCACTGCCTTTGGGCTTTGATTAGCACTGGTGCCACATGGGTGGGTGTTTGTGGCTCCTGTGTCTGAGGGACCATGTTGAAGAGGAAAGGTCTAAAGCACTGCATGGGTCAATATGTACATGTGCCTGCAAGGCTAAACAAGCAAAAATGAGGGTGGCGTCCTGAGGGAAAACATTGTCCTTTGATTTGTTCAGGTGTGTTTTGAAAAAAACACAGCAGAGGCATGATGGTTAGGGTTTGGTTTAGCATGGGCTGAAGATCTCTTGGGCTTTGTGTGCTGTTCTGCTGGGTCCTGCTATACATTTAAAAGTAGGATGGTTAACACATGGATGAAAGAGTCCTCCTTCACTTTGTACCAACTCAAGGTCTATAAACCAGGATATCAACCCTATGGTTAGGACTCACACCAGCTCACAAAGACCTGTAATTTCTGTTTGGTTCTTGTAGTTCTGTAAAACCCAGGTAAGAGCTAGCATCGCCTGGGGCAAAAGGGCTGTGATTCATTTAGGTTCAGCTCAGCATCATTGGGCTAGAGTGTTAAGAGCAGAAGCTGAAGAATTTGATACAATATAAGCATCAGCAAGGCCTGTCTGACTGAGATAAGGGTTGCATCATGTGAAGGCAAATTGGCTTTGATTTGCTCAGAAGTGGGATGAGATTTTTCTGTAAGGCTAAAATAAGAGCAGGTGCCTCCTGGCATAAATTCAGTGCTGATTATTCTAGGCCAGAGTCAACTCATTGAATAAGTACTATGGTTTGCACTATGTACAGGAAACTACAGTGTAAAAGCAGAAGGGGTTGTGGCCTAGACAAGAGGTAGGACACGTGTTAGATCTCAGAAAAGCAGAAATTATCCTCATTGTCAAGAGAAGTGCATGCCAAGCTTGGCCACTGAATGTGAGGTGGTGCCAGGAACGCTGAATGGAATATGGAAATGGTTGGGCGTTACTGAGGAGGCTGGGAATTACTTGTCCCTACTACTACCATTGGCCTGCATTCACTTTCTAGGCAACATTGCTCAGGTTATTTCTTTTGATCCTGTGGTTCCTAAACCTGACTCTAGCCTTACCAGAATAGCCCAACACAAAACACATGCTGATAATCCCTGCTGGCACCATGCCTCGTCCTCCGTCTTTAGGCTGTGTTTGAATTAATTTCTGAACTTCCTCATGTCTGCCTCTTCCAAAAGATCATCTGACCTGCCACTCCAGCAATGAGCTTCCCACCAGCCTGAAGTCCTCAGCCAATTTCAGAGTTATCTAGAGTGCTTCAGAATCTTGCCTTCATGCCTGTGTCCCCCAGGGCATCTTCTGTCAGGGCAGCCCTGCTCCCCAAAGCCACCATCCTAACACAGGAGACCACCTCAGTGAAGCGCTGCTAGCTCCTCAAGGGCTGATGACCCATTTACCCCTAGGGACAGCAGCACTTACCCTAGGTCTTTGGTCCTTGCTTCTAACACAGCAGTAGACCCAGCTCTTTTGTTCCTTCTGTCCTTGTCCATAAGCATAACCCTACCCTAGTGTTACCCCATTAGCATGGTCAGCTCAGCCTCAACGATTAGATGATGAGTTTTGACAGCAATCTCTTGCAAATAGCACTCACCCTAGGATGAGATACTTGGCTCTGCTACCGCTGCAGTCCTCTTCCTTCCTCAAGAGAGTCTACAACACACAGTCATGAGCCCAGTTCTCCAGCTCCTAGACCAAAAGCCCCTCATAACTGCAGTGATAACCCCGAGGCATGTCACGGGAGCTTCTTACCATTGGCCTTTCCTGGGGCTGTTTCAACAACAAAGTGTAGGCAGCCTTGCTGGGACTTGGCTGTCCTTACTCTGGCCAGCCCAGTTCACAGAATCACAGAATCACAGAATGTTAGGGATTGGAAGGGACCTCGAAAGATCATCTAGTCCAATCCCCCTGCCGGAGCAGGAACACCTAGATCAGATCGCACAGGAACGCATCCAGGTGGGCTTTGAATGTCTCCAGAGAAGGAGACTCCACCACCTCTCTGGGCAGCCTGTTCCAGTGCTCTGTCACCCTCACT